>CAUYRT010087247.1:0-10948 GCA_963574885.1 Lepilemur ruficaudatus | reverse complement strand
CAATTAATTTCTTTCTATTTATAGTAGAGACGGGGTCTCACTCTTGCTCAGGCTGGTCTTGAACTCCTGACCTTGAGCTATCCACCCGCCTCGGCCTCCCAGAGTGCTAGGATTACAGGCGTGAGCCACCGCGCCCGGCCCGAGAAGGTATTTTTTGACTGTAAAGTGCTACACACATGCCGGGCGTCACCATGACCCAGAAGGCATAGCCTCATTTCCAGACCAATGATTGAAAATATTTGTAGAAAAAGCTGTGCAGAGCCTCCATTTATAGGATGTGATTTATGAAACTGTTGGGTGTTATCAAGAGTGTTTATGCTTTTAACTCATCACAGGAAAATGAAAAGTCATTCTCAATAGTTTTGAGTTGTATTAATGACTCTAACTGTTAAAATTCGAAGAAAATGCAGTCTTAATAGTTTTCAGAAATAGCAACAAACTATTTTGAAATGTACACAGAGTGTGAAATTTTCTTTAGAATGAACTCAGCAGAATTTGCTGAGACTTATGTGTACACTGTAGACTAAAAAGGCATGAAAACGAGTCACTTTTCACTGGAATCTGACTTTTATTTGTATCATAATTAGCAAAATGTGTGGGTGCAAGCTTCACACTTTTTAAGAAAATTAATTGCAGAGGAGTCCCATTTGTCTAGCTTGTTACTTAATTTGAAATTTAATACAAAAACCTAAAATGTTCTGAAACAAAAATGCAAAATGAGAAAAGCAATTTAATGGAAGGAACAAAGTGCTTTTTAAAAAGAATAAGAAACCAGGCATCTAGACAAAGGGAGCATGAGGTATGTTTGAGGCGAGAGCACAAAAGTGGTTTCTACATGCCCGGTGTAGACCCATCCTTTACAGAACTGCTCTGGGCCATCGCTGTGAACCACCGTGTATTACTGAACCGAACCTTTTGGTCCCAAGACACATCCGCCTACACATGCATTTGAAATGTGGGTATACTTGTTTTCTATAGGCCATCATTTTGTCTCTTCCCTGATTTCCTGAATGACAAAAAGAATACAAAGAAAGCAACAAAAAGACCCTCATAAAGAGATGAAGCATATGAGTTGAGCTAGAGCAAACTCTCCAAACTCCTTGCTGTAACTTCTAGCTCAGTTGCTCTAAAACTGATTTGAATTCAGTATAGTTATATATGAGTTCCAAAAGGAAATATAATTGTCTGCATTTTCCAAATGTTCTATAATCCTTTTTTTTTTTTTTTTTTTTTTTGGAGACTGGGTCTTACACTATCACCCAGGCTGGAATACAGTGGTGTCATCATGGCTCGCTACAGGCTCTAACTCACTCTTAGGCTCAAGTGATCCTCCTGCCTCAGCCTCCTGAGTAGCTGGGACTACAGTTGTATGCCACCTTGCCTGGCTAATTTACTTTTTGGAGAGACTGGGTCTCACTGTTGCCCAGCCTAGTCTCAAACTCCTGGCCTCAAGCAGTTCTCTCAAAGTGATAAGATTACAGGCATGAGCCACTGTGCTGGCTCTACAATGATCCTTTTAACAGGGAAAATGTATTATGAAAGCCAATAGACAATTTTGCATGTTAAAAGTAAGTTAACTAGAGAAAGAATTAGTCGAAGAAGAGTACCTTATTGGGCAAGGAGACTTAGTATTAATTTTTTTTTTTTTTTTTTTTGAGACAGAGTCTCACTCTTTTGCCCAGGCTAGAGTGCCGTGGCCTCAGCCTAGCTCACAGCAACTCCAACTCCTGGACTCAAGCGATCCTTCTGCCTCAGCCTCCCGAGAACCTGGGACTACAGGCATGCACCACCACGCCCCGCTGATTTTTTCTATTTTTAGTTGTTTTGGCTAATTTCTTAAGGGTGGTTGAGACATTTCAGACAATAGATCACCAAGTGTTACTGACTATGACGGATTAGAGAAAAGTTAACAATAGTTACATGGCTCTGAAATCTGGTACCTTGAAAAATACTCATTTTACTAATAGAACCATGGTGGTGGAGAATTGGTAATAGAGGGAAGATAAATTTGGCTTTCGGTATATTGAGTTTGTATTGATGGTGGTGAGTTTGTATTGATGGTGTATCGTAGTGATGGTTTGTATGGATGGTGGGGATTGTATTGAGTGCAATAGCGGGTAAGGAGGTGGAAATGCAGGACTAGAATTTGGACAAGGCTAGAGCTGAAGGTGTAACTTTGGGATGAAGTCCCTTAAGGAACACCTGTGGGGGAAGGGGAGGGGAGGAAAAGAAGGAGCTATGGGGGAAATGAGGAAGTGTCCATCAGAGCTGCTGGAGTCGGGGACACGGAGTCACGGAAGGGCGCCAAGAAAAGAACACCTTTCAGGTCTGGGGTGCGGAGTCAAAGCAGGCCACCCGCTGCAGAAGGTAAACTATAAAAGAAGCAACAGGGATTGTGACTTTTTTCCTTCTCCTTTTAATGTAAAAGGAAGCCTATTCTGTATATTCTGAAGGCCAAGAAAAAAACTTAGTGTGATTTGAACCAGGCATTTCTTGTCCGAAATAGAAATGTTAATATCAGTTTTTAAAATGCTGTTGGGATTCTAAGTAAATTCAGCAGTGTTCTGTGCACTTGTTACCTTGGAGGTGGTTTGGAATGAGCGTACATATATAATGCATACAGAAATTTAACATTATAGCCCTGTGTAAGGATGTGTCTATGTTAGACCTGTGTCTGGTTTACAAAACAAAGCACATTAAAGTTCATGAAGATGATAAAATTTTATAAAAGATGCTAAGAAGAACAAGGTGGCATGATTTGAATTTAATATTGTGCAAATATATTACCAAATTGCATACTTGTGAGTTAATTCATGGTATATACTGTATGCAGGCATCATGAGACTGTACTGGCATTCACATTCACAGTAATTCACATTAGTAAAAGAGAAATATTCTTTTTTCTTTTTCTTTTTTTAAGAGACAGGGTCTCGCTCTGTCACCCAGGATAGAGTGCAGTGGCATGATCATAGCTCACTACAGTACAGCCTTGAACTCTTGGCCTCAAGGGATCCTCCCACCTCAGCCTCCCGAGTAGCTGGGACTACAGACGCATCACCATACCCGGCTAGTTATTTTTTATTTTTTAGAGATAGGGTCTTGCTCTTGCTCAGGCTGGTCTCAAACTCCTACCTACAAGTAACCCTCCTGCCTCTGCTTCCCAAAGTGCTGGGATTACAAGCATGAGCTACTATGCCCGGCCTAAAGAAGAATATTCTTTTTTAAAAATTTGTCTTAATACATAACATTTGAACATATTTATGGGGTACCTGTGATATTTTGACACTTGCATACAATGTGTAATGATCAAATCAGAGTATTTGGGATATTCATCACCTCAAACATTTTTCATTTCTTTGTGTTGGAAACATTCCAAGTATCTTATAGCTATATTGAAATATACAATAAATTATTGTTAACTGTAGTCACCCTACTGTGCTATCGAATACTAGAATTTATTCCTTCTATCTGACTGCATGTTAGTACCTACTAACCAACCTCTCTTCCTGCTCCCCTTCCCAGCCTCCAGTAACTATCATTCTACTCTTACCTCCATGAGATCATCTTTTTAGCTCCCACGTATGAGTGAGAACATGCAGTATTTGGCTTGTTCTGCCTGGCTTATTTCACTTAATGTAATAATCTCCAGGTCCAGTCATGTTTCTGCAAATAATAGGATTTCATTCTTTTTTATGGTTGTAAATATTCTATTTTTTTAAGCCCTTCAACCCTTATATTGGTCATGCTGTTACCTAAAAAAGCTATAATTTAATCCATCCATAATTTGCTTTGCATGGTGTGAATGATTCAAACGGGAGCAGGCCTGTGTGTAGCATGATGATACGTATCTGAAAGGAAGGGAATATCAGGGTCTCTCCCCTTTTTACACTGGCTTGCACACAGAATACAGTCCAACTGTTTGTCCTGTTTTGCCCTGTCCAGATTGATGCTGCTTTTGTAAACACAGGCCACAATTAGGGCACAGCTTGACCAATTAGAGCTCCAGACACAATAAACTTTCTTTTTTTCTTCTTCTTCTTTTAATCCTAATGCTTGGATTGAAAGAGTGAACTTTCTTGACTTCCATGCCAGCCACTCATCTGATACACAGTCAACACCAAATTTGAAAACATACAGATTCAAAATAAAAAGAAACTGAAGTCACTTTACAACCCCTGAGTCATACTTCCTAATCAGCAAATAATTTGTGTGGTCGGTTTAACTTTACGTTTCCAAAATATTGGATACTCTGGGATCCTTACAGAATGCAGTCTACTGCAGCTACAGTGATTTAAGTTTGTCTTGCTATTTAACAGCATGTTGCAATTCTCTGATTACTTTTTATTCTAAAAATTAAGCATTTAAATGTTTCTTCATGATGCATTTCCCTAGTTACATACAAATTGGGAGCTGGCTTTTTTGAAATAGTGTTTATTGTAGTTGCTTAGCATTTGGTCTGTCAATACCAAGAGAATCCTCTTACTAGCTGTTGCCCTTATTTCAGGGGACAGTTAGGCACAGATACATGGGGCAGCCATGGGCAGACATCCACCGCTATAATATGGGGACTTCAGTAGGTAAGGACAAGATATCAAGCTGAGATTTGTCTAGAACACGCTGTGCTCCAGGCATTGTTCTGAATGCAAGGCTATAATTAGCTGCACTGTGAAAATAAGGAAAGCATGGCCTAGAACAGTGGTGGGGCAGCTTTCATGTTGGAAGGCCACATGAATTTAGCTATAATCAAATAAGGCCACATTCAAGAAAGTTCAATTAGATACACTTAAAAATGTACATTACTTTCTAACTACTAAATGTAACTACTATGTACTTTATAATTTCAAAAAATTAAAAGAATTTGTTAATTTTAAAGTTAACTAACCTTTTAATGACTTTGTTGTGTCTGCTTTTTGTTGGAAAACATTTGAATATTTGAATGCAGCATGGAGGTCCACAGTTTAAATTGACCCTCTAGATGGGTATCAGTCATTTGTGACCTTAAGGGCATCTTGATTTGGGTTAGGGAGGAGACTGTAGATTTGCAATAATAAGTGGTTGAAAGCAAGAAAGCATTTTGGGGGCATGTTGCTAAAGGCATAGATATTCTGCATTTTTCCATATTTTAATTGTATCTTTCTTAGCATCAAACAATGACTTTAAAATGTCATCCACTGAGAAGCCAATCAGTTCCATCTGTAGTTCTTTAGGTGCCTTAGTGATAACAATTCAGGGAGGCTGAAGTTAATTTGAGTGTGATGTCATGATTCTCAAAGTCAGTGAACCTGACATTGTATTCTCCAATGAATAGGTTTATAACGGCGTATTAGCTGTGTATTCTTCATATAATTCGCATATATCATCCTGCTCATCAGTGACTTATGCTAACTGAGGAAAACGTTCATCTGAAATTTCCTTTTGAAGAAGTGTTTTGAAAAAAGATAGCTTTTTTCGAAACACTTGGATTTTTTGCCACATATAGACTTAGTTTTACCTTGCAAAGAAATACTCAAGTGGTTTTGATTTGACATATCACACAGAAATGCTGCGTTCCTATAGAAAGCTTCTTTCAATAATTTACATTACTCATTCTGCTCTTCATAAAATTTAGCTGTCTGTTCTTACAGAGATAAAATTTTGGCTACTACCTGTCTGTGTGATAGCCAACACACTTTAGATGATACAGCAAATCCAGTCTGAATACCATATCCTTCAACTTTAGCGTGGTACAAAACTGGTGATGCAGTGTTGCATTTGTACAAATATAGTTAAGAATACTTACAACTTGTTGCAAAGTGTCACTTAAAAGAGTATCTTTCGCACAGAAATTTTGCTGATGCAAGAAACTAAGAAAAGAAATGAAAATATCTGGATCTGTTAATACTTTATCTGTACAATAAAGTATGTTCTCCTGTCGTGGAAGGTGCACTGTCTGTACCTACACTCACTAAATTTACCTAATTCAATCCAACTTCATGATAAAAATCTTGAAAGTTGTTGAAGATATCTATTCCCTGTGTTCTGTTCACAGGAGTGCCCAAAGTGAGTAACTCTTTGTAGCAAAGAAAATCTTCTGTTACGACCTGAATGAAGTATAAAACCTGCACCAAGTCAGTAGTATCAGCTGATTCATCCAAAGTGATTGAATAATATGTATTTTCCTCTTGAAGGATTGCATGGAGTTGTTCTGTTAAGTTGAAGGCTAATTCATGCTGCCGATCAGTTATGGTTCTCCTTGAAAGAGGCAGTTGTTTGTACTTTGAAACATTGTCAGGGTCTAAGCATCCTACAGCTTCCCCAGTGCATTCTTTCATAATTTCTACATCATTGAATACCTTCCCAGAGTAAATAAGCTACTTTATAAGTTGCTTCAGTAGCATTATTTCCAGGTTTTATTGCTGCTTGAAAGAATTCTTTGCTTTTACTTTTCATCTTTTAATCACTTCAATACAACCTTTCCACCTCTCCCTCTAATTTAAAATGTTTGTGGTCCTTATGAGTGTTATAATGCTGATGAGCGTTGAATTTCTTTAATGTTGATATTGCAGTATCACAAAGCAAGCAAATCATCTTATCTTTAGCAGAAATAAGATAAAACTGCAATTCCCAAACCTCATTAAAAAATCTGTTTTCTTCCTTCAGCGTTCTCTTAGTCTCCTGTGACATGATGAGTTCTTAAGCAGACAGAATTAAAAAATACCATCAAGCTATGCAACTGTTTACAAATTCCACTTCAAACAGAAACATCATGCACCATTGTCAAAAGCTGGTAACAGACTGGCGTACTCAACCCCCATAAACTCTCGCCAGCCAGCCTCATGTGGTCGTGGTGCCAATCGTGGGGGAAGTTAGAACTAAATGATGAGTGTAGCAGCTGTCAATTTAGCCCTCATAGTTTACTAGTGTTCTGATTGTGCAGCTCAATCTGGGAGGATTATTTTCTTTGAAACTTATTTTATTCTTTGGAATTTTAAATACATTCATTTTAAAAATAAAATAAAAATATAAAAGATGGACAAGAATGTCTTAATGAAAATAAAAGGGTTTGTTCTGTAAAATTTGGATTCAGTCAAAAAGCTGCACTTAAGGACCTAGAATGCCACATGTGACCTTAAGGCTGCAGGTTCCCCACCCCCGGCCAAGATTAGATTTCTCACCTATAGAGCACACAACCTGTAATATTGAACCTGGCTTTGAACCCAGGCAGTCTGATCCAGGATCTGTACGCTTAACCATGTGCTACATAGCCCTTCCATGAAGTTTCTGTGATCTTTTAATTCTTTAGCCTGGAAAGTCCTTCAGGGCAGGAGCAATATTTTATGCATCTGTATGTCCCTAGTGTCTATCACTGTGCCTGGAAAACAATAGAAACTAAGAAAATGTGTTGATTCATTAATTATTTTTTAATATTGAATTGTAATTTTACTCCGTGTATAATTAGCTACATTGTGTTTATTTCTTTCTCAGATTCTTATGGCAGGGATTAAAGAGTGAAAACATTAATTGGTTCTATTTTATTAAATTGCGACATTTCTGTATTACTGTTTGGTAATATGCAGTTGTGTAGACCTGTGCTTTGTGTGTTGTTGTTTCTTACATATATGAAATTTTTATTCTAGTTGATTCTAGGTTGATTCTTCTTATTTCTGCAGATACCTCACAAACTCTGTGAAGACACTTGCTTTCTTTTTTTTCAAAGCGAAAGTAAAGCTAAATAATAAAGATGCATTTGTGGGTAATTTCCAGACCCAGCCTATTTTGCATAACATCTGTATTTAATCAGGGACTACAAGTTTAAGCAAACTGCTCTAATCATATTTTGTAAATTCAGTTTTTCTTGATTATTTAAAAGAGGGTATCAGGATTGGTAGATTTAACTATGAATTAATTCTATTTTATGGCCATTCATCCATCTACGTTTTCTAGTAACAATGATTGAGGGAGAATAGTTCCAACAAAAAATTTACAGAAATTTTAATACTGGCATACGTCAGAGATATTGCAGGTTCAGTTCCAGACCACCACAATAAAGCAAATATTGCAATAAAGGGAATCACGTGAATTTTTTGGTTTTCCAGTTGCATATGAAAGTTATGTTTACACTATGTTGTAGTTTGTTAATTGTGCAGTAGTATTATATCTAAAAAATAATTTACATACTTTAATTTTAAAATACTTTACTGCTAAGAAATGAGACTTCAGCAAGTCATAATCTTTTTGCTCCATGGTCACTGACGGATCAGGGTGGTCATTGCTGAAGGTTGGGGTGGCTGTGGCAATTTCTTAAAGACAGCATTGAAGTTTGCCACATTGATTGACTCTTTCTTTCATGAATGATTCCTCAGTGGCACGAAATGGTGTTTGATAGCATTTTACCCACAGTAGACCTTCTTTCAGAATTGGAGTCAATCCTCTCAAACCCTGCTGCTGCCTTTACCAACTAAATTTCTATAATATCCTAAATCCTTCATTGTCATTTCAGTAGCATTCACAGAGTCTTCACCAAGAGTAGATGCCATCCCAAGAAATTACTTTCTTCACTCATCCATAAGAAGCAACTCCTCATCAATTCAAGTTTTATCATGAAATTGTATTAATAGCAATTCAGTCACATATTCAGGTTCCACTTCTAATTCTGGTTCTTTTTCTGTTTCCACCACATCTGCAGTTCCTTCTTCCAGTGAACTCTTGAACCCCTTCAAGTCATACAGGAGGGTTCAAATCAACTTCTCCCAAACTCCTGTTAATGTTAATATTTTGACCTTCTCTGACAAATCACAAGTATTCCAAATGGCATCTAAAATGGTGAATTTTTCCAGAAGGTTTTTAATTTAATTTGCTCAGATCCATTAGAAGAATCACTGTCTATGGCAGGTATATCCTTGTGAAATGTATTTCTTAAGTAAGACTTGGAAGTTGAAATGACTCCTTGATCCAAGGGCTGCAGAATGGATGTTGTGTTGGTAGGCATGAAGACCACATTAATCTCCTTGTACATCTTCATCAGAGCTCTTGAGTGACCAAGCACATTGTCAATGAGCAGTAATATTTTGAAAGGAATCTTATTTTCTGAACAGTAGGTCTCAACAGTTGGCTCAAAATATTTGTAAATTGTGCTGTAAACTGATGTGCTATCATCCAGGCTTTGTTGTTCCATTTGTAGAGCACAGGTAGAGTCAATTTAGCACAGTTCTTAAAAGCCCTAGGATTTTCGGAATGGTATACGAGCATTTGCTTCAATTTAAAGTTACCAGTTGTCGCTCTGGGAGGTCGAGGCAGGCGGATCGCTCAGGGTCAGGAGTTCAAAACCAGCCTGAGCAAGAGCGAGACTCTGTCTCTACTAAACATAGAAAGAAATTAATTGGCCAACTAAAAATATATATAGAAAAAATTAGCCAGGCATGGTGGCGCATGCCTGTAGCCCCAGCTACTTGGGAGGCTGAGGCAGAAGGATTGTTTGAGCCCAGGAGTTGGAGGTTGCTGTGAGCTAGGCTGACACCACAGCACTCTAGCCCGGGCAACAGAGTGAGACTCTGTCCTAAAATAAATAAATAAATAAATAAAGTTACCAGTTGCATTTTCTGCTAGCAAGAGAGTCAGCCTGTCCTTTGAAGCATAGAAGACAAGCATTGACTTCTTCTCTGTAGCTGTAAAAGTCCTAAATGACATCTTCTTCCAGTAGAAAGCTGTTTCATCTATGATAAAAATTCTGTTGTTTAGTGTAGCCACCTTCACTGGTGATCTTAGCTAGACCTTCTGGATGACTTGCTGCAGCTTCTACATCAGCACTTGCTGCTTTACCTTGTGCTTTTATGTTATGGAGACTGCTTCAGTCCTTAAACCTCATGAACCAACCTCTGCTGGCTTCCGGCTTTTCTTCTGCAGCTTCGTCTCCTCTCTTAACCTTCATAAAATTGAAGAGTTAAGGCTCTGCTTTGGATCAGGCTTTGCCTTAAGGGAATGTTGTGGCTCGTTTGAACTTCTGTTCAGACCATTCTCCATATCAGCAATAATGCTGTTTTACTTTGTTATCATTTGTGTATTCAGTAGAGTAGTCCTTTTTTTTGAGGAGAAGGAAAGAAAAGTTTATTAATTTGCCAGCCAATGAGGAGGTTGGCAGACTTTCTTCTTAAAGTACCAATGTCCTGCTTCTGAGCAGAAGTACAGAGCTTTTACAGGTTCTGATCAATCACATCTTTGGCTAAGACAACCTCGTGACCTCTGCCCAGATTAATCCCATCTCCTGTGGCACAAAGTACAAAGGACATTCCCCTGCCCCTCCTGACCACTGGCCTGAGGCAGGGATGCAGGTCCTAGTTCTCCAAAAGAAGTGGGGGCTGTTTTAAAGCAATATAAAACATTTTTGCCATTTTTTCAAATTTATTCTTCTGTTACATATCCCCCCCTGTCAATATTACCCTTCCATATCTATGGGGGGAGGGGTGACATCATCATCGAGCTACTTCCTGCTGAATTGGGGCAATGTTTTAGATGGAAGGTTTATACTTATACATGCCATTGCAAAGCTTTGGCAGTATGTTTACAACAACATATTGCCAGGCAAAAAAAGTCATAAGCAAAAACTACAACAGTGAGGATTAACAAGGCAAAATGGACATCACATTGCCTTGTACATGATGTCCAATACAGGGCTGGGTTAGAAAAGAAACATGGGACCTCTGAGTGCAGAGTAGCACTTTTAATTTCCTTTAAAAACTTTTTGTTTTTGCATTCACAACTTGGCTAACAATTCAGAGCAAGAGGCCCAGTTTTTTTAAAGGTAAAAGGCTATATTAGATTACTTTAATACTACCCAAATTGATTGGCAGGTGCATTGAACATAGTAGTGCCTAATACATTTTAATTAATTCCTTCCTGTTTTTCTTTTTTTTCCCAATCACAATGGTAGAGTGCTTCATAAGCAACCAGAACAATGATACAGTGACCCATA
>CAUYRT010087246.1:0-19177 GCA_963574885.1 Lepilemur ruficaudatus | reverse complement strand
TGGTATATGTATACCATGGAGTACTATTCAGCTATAAGAAGCAATGGTGATATAGCACCTCTTGTATTTTCCTGGATGGAGCTGAAACCCATTCTACTAAATGAAGTATCCCAAGAATGGATAAACAAGCACCGCATGTACTCACCAGCAAATTGGTTTCACTGATCAACACCTAAGTGGACATATAGGAACAACACTTATCGGGTGTCGGGCAGATGGGAGCGGGGAGGAGGGGGTGGGTATATACATACGTAATGAGTGTGATGCATGCTGTCTGGGGGATGGTCATGCTTGAAGCTCTGACTCGAGGGGGGAGGGGAGAAAAGGGCAATATACGTAACCTTATCATTTGTACCCCCATAATATGCTGAAATTAAAAAAATAATAAATAAAAAATGAAACAAAGAAGTGCTAAACATATAGGTAAATATCAGTATTATTCTGGCTAATAATGCCTTGTTTAAAGTGAACATCAAATCCAGAAACCCTGAAGAATATTTAAAAATTGTAGCCAAACAAGCAACTTTTACCACTCCACCTAAATAAGGAAATGAGGAAAAAAGTTATGTGGAAAGATGTTTCCCTTATAGTGCAAAGCATTCATGTAAATCAAGAAGAAAAAAGACAAACATCTCTGAAAAACATTTTCTCCCATCTTTCTTTTTCAAAGAAAAATGGGTTAAGAGAGCAAAAATCCCATTCATATTAGAAGTCAATTGATCATATGAAAAACATTCAGCCTTCCAACAATTAAAGAAATGCAAATTCACACAAAAATATCATTTTTATTTTTGGCTTGACATATATTAAAGAGAATAAATTCACGGTGATTGAGTGGGTTGGGACTAAAATTGTGCCCAGAATTCTACTTCTAACATTTTATCCTAGGGAAGTTATAGGAAAAGTGAACAAAGATAGTTGCACAAAATTACAGTGTGGTTTATAATAGTGAAAAATTCAATACAACCTAAGTGCTATGAATGAGAAACTGATTGAATAAAAGTTGGAAAGTTCATGAATTGGAATTCTAGACAGACATTAAAAATACACATGTGGATCTATATTTAGTTGTATGAACAATATCCCCAGTATATTCATGCCAAAAGAGTAGAGTTCAATGAGATAAAATGGAACAGTGTGTATCTGTAAATAGAAAAACTCTGATAGTATATACTCAAATTTTAATAACAGTTATTTCAGTGTAGGTTGTGGGTAGTATGTTTCTAATTATTTATTTCTGTGTTATCTGCATCTTTTGCAATGATCATTATAATCAGAAAAAGAAAAGCAAAACAGTTATGAAGGAGAGCTTGAGAATAATGAAAAGAAAAGAGAGAAAGTGTAAAGAGGAGAAAACCATTTTCTGGAAGTGTTACTCTTGCTTCAGGTACTTTTTTGCTTTGGAGTCTACATTTCAAAAACTTACTTCCCTTTCAATTTTCTCCTTTTCTCTTACTCCAACTGGAAAGGCTCTTAAACCATGTATATTTAAGCCAAAATTTTATAATTTAGGAAAAAAATACAATAAATTAATCCATGATGTTGAATTTTGTCTAAGGAAAAAATGCAGTTGAATGGGATTACCAGCCACACAACACACCTGTACTCAAGGCAGGCCAAGAGTATATACATCACCTTGAACTGTGTGTTGTTCTATAATACTTTATCAAAACCTTTCCAAATGGGAAGAAGGACACAGAATCCTTTTATTTATTCTTTTAGATATCATAAGTCATACATTTTTTTTTGCCTCTTGCAGAATAGTTTTCACTCAGTTGAATTTTAGTGTTATGCCTGCAGCCAAAAATGTAGACTTTTTTCTTTCAGTCATTCAACAAATACTTGTTGAAGCCTACATGGTGCCAGGCACATTTCTCGATATTTGGGAAACTATCAGTGTCCAGCTTTCCTGGAACTTGTTTTCTATTCCTCTACAAAATAGCCATATAAAAGCAGCTATTGTTGAGGCTATCTGTTATATGATTCAGTAACCCATAGAGAAGTTCCTTTAAAACTTAAGAACTAGAAAAGTAGTCAAAGAATTCACATATACTTTACTCATGAACAAACAAAGGAAGATTTATTTCTCTTTTTTGTTTGTACTGCCAGGAAGCTTAATCTATTTTTAGCCCAACTTGAATAACTGTGTAAGATATTGCATCCATCCAATTCCAATACTAATCTTTCCCCCCTTTCAGAACTCCTTATCTCCCTATTTTATCTATATTTTCATTGGCTTTGCTTTTTAAAAATTCAAATTGTTTTATTTTATTGCAGTCTAACGTATTTGTAAACTGCTTCAAATCTCAAATCCCTTATGGTGTGTCAACCTAAATAACAAACAGAGAGATATAGTCTCTAAAAGAAAAGATTTTTGGGGGAATAGAGCATTGCCAGGGAATGCCATAGCAAACTCTGTGTGTATTCAAGGACGGAAAGGAAGACAAAGACCTTTAAAGGAAAAAATGGAAATTACATAATCGTTGTGAAATAATTATCCTTGGTACACATCAGTAACAAGGGTGATGCCAGTTCAAGGTTGAACAGGCAGTTGCTGGGCAGATGTCCTTGCAGAAATATTTTTTGTGTAAGGTTGTGATGGCCTTTGTGCAAGGTTGTGGTTTTTGCAGTATTTCTGATAGCTTTTGTTATGACGTATACAAGCTTGAGAATCTTCTCTTCATGGCCTTCCCTGACTTTATTTGTCAGGGTTGGTTTTGTTTGTTTTGTGTTTAACATTAGTGACTCCATTTTGATTCTGACAACTTTCACAGGAACTAGGGGAACTAGATAAACAACATCACAAAGAAACAGACAAATCCAAAATGTGGTGCATTCTTCAAGACAACGGACATGGTCTCTTCTAAAAGCCAAAATAAAGAAAACCTAAAAAGTGGAGGGAACTGTTCTAGTTTGAGAAATTAAAACAAACAAACAAACCAAACTCTATACCAACCGAATGTAGTGACTCCCGATTGGATCCTGGCTCAAAAGAAAATATCTGCTTATGAAAGAAAGATTGCGAATAACTGAGGCCTTTTTTTGGTAAGCAATGCCATACTCTACAATTTTGTTTTTTTAATTTTGCCTTTTAATTGACAAATAATAATTGTATATATTTATGTGTTACATAGTGATATTTCCATACATAACAATGTATAGTGATCAGATCATGTTATTATTTTTGCCACTGTTACTATGATATCACTAGAAAGCTGGAATTATTCCTACTTCGGAGCACCCTGAACTCTCGCGATACTACAGCCAGGATGCGCGCGAAACCTGGTGGGAGGGGCTGGAAGGAAAGCGACTGACTTCCGGCCAGGCCGTCGTCTGGGTGGCGCGGTCGAGTCATCGCTGGGCCTCGCCGCTTCGATCTCTCATCCCTCCCCCCGCCCAGGCGCGGGGGGTCGACCAGCCAAGTGAGGTGGGAGGCGACTCAGACCTTTCCCTACACTTCGTTTTGGCCAGCGCCCCGGCTACTCGCTTTGGGGCCCAGTCTGAGTGGCCGGGGCCTACATCGGCCCGCCGCTGGGCCTCATGAGGCATAGCCTGACCAAGCTGCTGGCAGCCTCAGGCAGCGACTCCCCAACCCGCAGCCAGAGCCCGGCGCCGGCCGCGACCTGCTCGCTATCCGCGGACCTGATCCGGGCTGCGGCGGGGGAGAAGGAGACGGCGGCGGCCGGATCTCCTGGCCGCAAGCAGCCGCACGGCGCCGTGGGCGAGTTGGAGGCCGGGACGGGGAGCCGCGGCGGTGTGGCCGTGCGCGCGCCCTCGCCCGAGGAGATGGAGGAGGAGGCGGTCGCCAGCGTCCCTGGGGAAGAGACCGAAGATATGGACTTTCTGTCTGGACTGGAACTGGCGGATCTTTTGGACCCCCGGCAACCGGACTGGCACCTGGAACCCGGACTTAGCTCGCCTGGGCCTCTCTCCTCGTCCGGCGGAGGCTCGGATAGCGGCGGCCTGTGGCGAGGGGACGATGACGACGAGGCCGCAGCTGCTGAGATGCAGCGCTTTTCCGACCTGCTGCAGAGGTTGTTAAACGGTATCGGAGGCTGCAGTGGCAGCAGTGACAATGGCAGCGGCGAAAAGAGGCGGAGAAAGTCCCCGGGAGGAGGCGGCGGTGGCGGCAGCGGCAACGACAACAACCAGGCGGCGACAAAGAGTCCCCGGAAGGCGGCGGCGGCCGCTGCCCGTCTTAATCGGCTGAAGAAGAAGGAGTACGTGATGGGGCTGGAGAGTCGAGTCCGGGGTCTGGCAGCCGAGAACCAGGAGCTGCGGGCCGAGAATCGGGAGCTGGGCAAACGCGTGCAAGCACTGCAAGAGGAGAGTCGCTACCTACGGGCGGTCTTGGCCAACGAGACTGGACTGGCTCGCTTGCTGAGCCGGCTGAGCGGCGTGGGACTGCGGCTGACCACCTCGCTCTTCAGAGACTCGCCCGCCGGTGACCACGACTACGCGCTGCCGGTGGGAAAGCAGCAGCAGGACCTGCTAGAAGAGGACGACTCTGCGGGAGGAGTGTGTCTCCATGTGGACAAGGATAAGGTGTCGGTGGAGTTCTGCTCGGCGTGCGCCCGGAAGGCGTCGTCTTCTCTTAAAATGTAGGGTCAAGTAATCTGCTCTTTACCCGCGTTTACCCCTTTCAACTCCCTTACACCATGTAAAACACTTTAGTGGGACATCTTCACTGGACACATTTCAGAGGAGGAAAAAAGTAATATTGAATCTTTAAGTGTTTTAGCTAAAAGCATGAATGTGACACAGTAACCAACTCCTAATGATAACATGTGACTATTAAATCTCTCTGACAGTTTCTTTTTTAGGTGATTTCCTTCCTGCCAGGCTCCGTTGTAGGGGTTACAGAACAGTCGTTCCCGCCTCACAACCTGGTAAGGATCCATCTCTTCACGTAACGCTCATGCTCTGCTGCTTAGTCTACTTTAATGGGCAACATCTCAATTTGTGTGCTTGTGATTTTTTTTTTTTTGGAAGGTGGGAGGGGAATCTAATTTGGGCCCTGTCCACCCTGGAAACAGACTTGTGCTGGTCATAATGTTTTTAAGATGTTTCTTCTGGTTGAAATAGCTGTTAACGTGTCCCCTTATTCAGACTTACGTGTACCTAGCTCTTCTGTCCCCAGTGTGGACATGGCCTTGGATGACATCGGTTCCAACTGTACACTGAAACCTGCTTATAGAGATACAGTTTGGAGACAGTGAAACAGGTGAAGTTGAATGGAAGTTCCGAGTTGTACAAGGTGCAAATTGGAATTCCAGTTTTAGAGCAACTTTTCAGAGGTTGACATTAAGTATTTGGGGAATGCACAAATGTGATAGTTATTTTGCTGGTGATGACAGGTATCTTAAATATTCAAGCATACCTTTTAGTTTTTAGTAGAAGATGCAGAAATACAATCTATCCAGAGTAACAAATTTTAATGTCTCACCATTAGAGAAGTTGGAAATTCACGTACATATCAGACTCCTGTGTTTTAGTTAATTGGAGGAAGAATAAGAATGGTTAATGAAATGTTTCTTTGAGGACCAGCACAGTGATTACCCTATCACTGAGTATGAATAAATTGTCGAACATTGTTATTTTTGTTGTATTAAAATTTTAGGTTAAATTTATGTATGTATGATTAGATATTGAAGGTTGTGAAATGTGAATGAAAACGTGTAAAGTGAGGTTTCACAAAGAATCTTATTCTGTATTTCAAAAGTATTTGTCCTATTTAAAAATAATTTTTCAAATTGAGTGGTTCTGGCCACTTAAATGACATTGATTGACACTATTTTTCCAAAGATGGGGTGCATTCTCCCCTTGGAGTACTCTATTATCTGTTGTTCAGTTATATAAATTGAGTTGTGGTGTCCTTCAGGGTAAGAGGCATTAAATTCTTTGTGAAACATCACTGTTTGATGAAGTATATACGTATTTAGCATCCTTGTTTTTCTTTGTGCTAAAGTGGATACAGCTGTTGGGGCAGAAGAGACGGGACCAGCTGCTGGCCACATTTCCTGCTTTATTTTAAAAGGTAGTATAAGAAATGAGGAAAAAGAGGTAATATCAGGGCTTCTGCTGTCTTTTATTTTTAAAATGTTCATAATTAAAAAGTTTTCCAGCAGTCCAAAGATGTAAGTTATCTTACACATAAAATGTTTTATTTTGTTGTTATTTGGTATGAAAATGGAATCCTTGTTCTTGCACAACTGTAAACGTTTTGTTGCTAGATAATACGATTTGAGACCTAAATTGGTCTCTGGTTTCCAGTGCATTACAGCATTAAATTGGTCTCTGGTTTCCAGTGCATCACAGCATATTTTGTAAAATCATCTACTGCACTTAAGCATGAATGGGTAGTAGCCAAACTCTCAACCTGGAGTGATGAACCTGCTTATACCCAGGGCAGGAGCAAGCCCCTCACAATGCAGCTGCATGGATTTTTAGTGCCTACTGAATTATATATATATATATATTTAAAAAAAACCAAAAGTAGTTGGAAAGATTATTTGAAATGACTAATTTGTGCTATCTTTATGAAATATGTTAAATGTAGCTTTTTGAAACAGAAGCCTTGAATTGAAATTTAACTAATACTTGAACCTTTTGTATATATTTCTTTGTATATAATTTTGTGCAGTACCAATGACAAAAAATATGATGTCGTACGTAATAAAACCAGGTTTGTTGATCTTTCAGTTATGGGCTCAAAGAATTTATTCATCTCTAACATGAAATTGAAAAATAATGGCTGAAAATAGGAAAAGTGATTGTTGTTAATAATGACTGTGGGTCTTAATCAAAAGGTTCTGGAAGCAGTAAGTTTGTTTTTCTAAAAATTATACCATTCTCTTGGAATATTTTCTTCCTTATGTCAGTGCTTTTCCTGCATTATTGGAAGTTTGGGGCTGGGGAGAAAGTAGTCAAATCTTTCTGAATTGGGATGCTTTGAAATTCCAAGTGTAGATTTTTAGAATGTCATTTTATAAATGGCAGTTTTTGGAATTACTTGATTAAGAAATTTTGAAAATGGAAAGATTAGTATGGCCTATTTTTAAAGCTGCTTTGTTAGGTTCTTTATGTTTTGATTGTCTTTTCTTAGTTTCCATTTCATTATTTTTTTTCTAGTTTTGGTGACTTAGTGATTTTGTCATTTTTTTACATCAACTTCATGGTCTTGTTTTTACATGGTAATTGCATGTATTTAGGACCTCTCTAACAGGGGCTTTAAATAAATTTGGTCATATTTATGTGTAAGCACATTTTACTGTAAATGTTTGGGTTTCTGAATTTAAACAGATCTGTTTATTTCAGTATGTAGTAAACAATATCTTACAGTGTCCTATTCACTACTTGTTAATTAAAAAAGCTATGATTAATATGAAACTGTTGTCTTACTATTTTTAGAAAATTGTGTTCTGAATGATTAGTATTTGGATAAAGGAGATTTCTGGAATATAAAATGGATTGTTTTGAAATTTTCAGGTTTGGCTTTATTTACTCTAATGGTTGAAAACAATTTAGTATTTGGGGAACCCTTTTGGTTAATTTTGTGTCTCTATGGTAAAATGATACAGAACCAGACAAAAGATGTAGCTTTGTAATATTTGTTTTCTCATGGTGGCAAGAATTCATACATTAATTGAACTGACACGTCATATTGACCTATTTCTATCATATTGACTTACTGTTTCTGCACTTCTTTGACCAGACTTATCTAAAAAGTCCACATTTGTTAAAATGTCACACCTCTGATATAATCCAACAAAAAGTATTCAAAGTATTTTAAATATTTGTGCATTTTATAATCACTGAATTAATCTCTTTCTCTTCTCTTTAAACAGCTTAGCAGTGTCTGCAAAAACGAATCTTTTCCTACAACCTGTTAACTGAATGGACTGATGGTAACAAAGTAATTGTGGGAGCCATGTCGGTCAAAAATTTGGCATCTGCTGAAAAAAAATGAATGCCATTTTCAAGTTCCCAAATTACTTCTATACTGATTTCACTTTCCAGAAATGGAGATATGAAAAGATTCTCTGGAATCCTTGAAAGACTTAATAGAGATACATGAGACTAAGTTAATCTTGGAACAAAATTACACGTTTTTTTTGTCTTTCATGGGAGTGATACTCAGTTCTTTGCATACTTTTTAAAAATTGTAACCATTGGAGAAGAGATTTATAGTATTTCATCAAGAAATATTAGAGTTTTTACATAATCAAGAGCACATTCTATGGAATTACACTTAGTGTGCTAGAATTACATAAACAAAACCATCAGTAATCATAAGGCATATCATGAGTTTGTGTTTATTTCCTGGAACATGAGAGCTAATTTGGAATACAGACATCTTGCTGAGTAGAATATAAAAGTTAATGTAAAGTCCTTAATTATAAAGAGTAGTCTTTCTAAACAGATGCATTGATTTGTCTGTATGTCTTTGAAAAAGTGATTATAATTAAATGTGTGGATAGTTAATTGCAATTTAGGGTAACATCAGGATGTGTGGATTCTGAGGTTTTGGCTTCTTGAGCTTTCTCTGAGTACTTGACACTGTTTTTAATTTGAGGTTTCTAATGAATGGTATATTAGTTTCTACTGTTTTATATTAAAATTTCTCTAGTGTTACATGTAAGGGCTTTAGTATTCTGGATGATGGGAATGGCTTTTTTTGTGGCAAATGGTTTTACTTAATTGAAATATTTTTCCAGTTTATTACAAGTGTGAAAAATACTCAAAACTCTGGATTGTTTTATTTCATTTCGTTGGACATTCCTACACCTGGGGTAGACTGAGTTATTTTATTTTATTTACTCATTTGGGAGGTGTGCAGATGATAGAAGAGGGGAGGAAGGCGTAGGGTAGGAGGTAGGTTCAAGTGGCTGGCTGATGCAGCATAAGTACAGCTGGTTACAATTCTGTAACAGTACAACTGGTTTTCATTCTGTAACCAAAGGCACCAACATTATTTGCCATAATATGACCATAACTACTACTGTGATAAAACAGAGTGGGTAATTCACTGATGATTAATTGCCCTTTTAATATGTGATTACCTAGTTTAGCATTTTGAAGGTATGGTTTAAGGTCTTGATAGTTTAGTCAAATTTATAAGCTAAATAATCTGATGACTCTTGAAAGTTAAATATGTAGTAAGATATATTTACAAATTTTTTTCCGCCAGATTCACTATCGATATAAAGTTTTGAGACCTTCCTAAATGTTTATATTTTTACTGTTTTTCTGAGTTGTGTTTTCATTTAGTTGCCATCTAAGCCAGGGATCAAAAAGGTGAGGTCTCCCATTAGAAATACAGTGTTTTGTTTGGCAAGCACAGTATTTTTCATATATTTGAATTTGAATACTTTTATGTATAGCTTCAATACTTTAAGCCAGTCATTCCCTGTTGTCTTAAAATAACCTGTAATTTTTGTTGACCAAAACTTGTTAAAAATGTTTTGCTCAATTTTCACAATGAACTAATTTAAAAATGTAGTCACTAATTGTGTTTTCAACATTTGTGTAGTTAATATACTGATTTCAATTTTATTGGTAGTCCATCTTCCTTTAAAATGTGCCTCCAAATTCTGTATCTTTCCTGTACACTCACAGAAGTTCACTTCCTATACCCTTTTGGCTTTGTACTATAGTTTGGGGTTTACAAAATATGTTAATTAGTGTATTAATATAAATATAATGTAAACCCTGTCTTTTTTTTAAAGCCAAATAACTATACAAAGTGAATTGTAAACAACAGATTTAAATTGTTTATCTACCATGACTGGACTGAAATATTACAAACTATTTTCCTGACTAATTGAGATCAGTGTTCTTTAGGTCTTAGCTACAAATGACTAAGTGTCCTTAAATTGTAATACAGATCTTTTCAGGTTTACATGTCGTGTATTTGCCCTCTGACCAAATATTTTGGTAATGTAAATTTGTAGCAACAGACTTAACATGCTTTGTTGCTGAAGTTGCCTATTTCTAGTAATTGAAAAGATGATTTAAGAAATATGTAGCAGAGGACAGATATTAGAAATTCTTTTTGGTTACAGAAATACTTATTTATAAAAGATACTATGCTAGGGAGTAAATACCTTGGGAATGTTTAAGGACAGGTAAGAAAACATTGTAAATTATCAAACATCTTAAGTTATGTTCGTGGGTTTTGAATTATCTAAGTTGATTATACCATTCTGTATATTCTTAAGGAGCCTAACTCAGTAATTTGGCTTCCTTATTTTTGAAGTCAGAAATTACTTTTAATTCATTTTTCAACATGATAAGTAGAACTCTGCTTTAAATAAAAGTGACAGAATACAGATAAAATGGATAATTTTGGCTCTGAGAGCTTTTCATCTTGATATTTTAGCTTATAAAAATAAACAGGTGATCTTTTTTGCCATTTAAATGTTATATATATATTTTTTTCTTTATTTCTGGTAAAAGTAAAGCATATTCATTACATAAAACTTGGAAAAATCCAGAAAGAGTCAAGAAAAATCACCCATAACTCTATAACCCAGAGAATATACACAGTGAATATTTTGGCATGTTTCCTTTTAGTTTATTCTGTGCCTCATAGATAGATTCTTTTGTCTCATAATTGGAATCATTTCTTATATAAATTTGGTAGAGAATACATTTTATCTGTCAAAAGAACAAATCTGCTTTCTGAAACACTGAAAATGTATTTTATTAATTTCACTGGAGTTTTAAATCTTTGGCAGCACTGCTTTATATAGTATTTTCCTTTAAACAGAAGCTGAAAGCCTATTTTACTGGGAAAGCTGCCTTTTATACTTTTATATAATTTTAAATAGCATAAGATTACTTAAGATTAGTTAAGGTGCTCATGAATATGGTCTGGGATGGGCACTTAAAATTCTGTTTGGTAATTTTCTGTGATGATTGGCTTGCTTCATTAAGTGTTGGTCTAGGCCTGTGCTGTCCAATAAGCATTAGCCACATGTGGCTATTAAAATTTAAAATTCTCTTAATTCAGTTGTAGCTACAGTTCAGATGCTCAACAGCCACACTACTAGTGGCTAACGGTGACAATGCAGGTATAAAATATTTCCGTCATCACAGAAGGTCTATTGGACACTGCTGACTTGGATACTGTCACAAAAGAAGACAGTTTAAAGAACTAGGATCATATGGGGCAGATCATATGGGGCAGTAAAAAACTAATTAAGTGAACTATCTTAGGAAATGAAATAACTAGGATATTGCACTGAGGGTCAGAGAGGTTAATTTGCTTAGCACTATACAGCTAAAAAAAACAGCTCAGGTCTGTAATTCTGAAGAATGACCCCTCAATAAATGGAAGCTTCAAAGATAGACACTGCCTAATCTTAAAACTATAGCTGTCCAAGATATAAATAAAGTGATTTTTGAAGTAGGTAAGCACTCTTATCATAATAGCTCAAGCTGATCCTGATTGACTTGTCAGTAAGATTGGGATTGATCCCTTTGTGAAGAAAGTTGTTAAATATATTCTAAGATTCTGTGAATTAATAATACCTATGGAAACACTTTGAGAAAATGAAGTAAAAGAAACATTTGCTATAGTGTATTTATACATTTTTTTATTTTCATTCCTCTTTGGCTTTATGAAATCTTCAGTGACAAGTGGCTGTACAGTTATTTATTTTTTCCTCTGTGTTACAGTCTGGACTCAATGCTTAACTTAAAGAAATGGAATGAGCAAGGTGGAAGAGATAATATTTGGCAAACTAGTGAAGTCATGCTCTCAAGTGGGTAGGCTTTATGGGGATTCAGCCTTTGTTGCCCAGTTGTACCTCATATGATAAATTATAAGTCAATATTTATTCATAACATTAGACATAGGTTATTTTTACCATTTTATTTTTTTGTGAGTACATATTTGCTTAAAATCAGTGAATTTTTCGGCCAGGTTCAGGTAATTGAAGGGCCTTTATAAGGAGTTTATATTGTCTAGATCCAAGGTATGCTGCAAACACAGTCTGGAGCAAAATGGGAAATAACATCTTTCTAAAGACAGGCTTAGAAATTCTAATCCAGTAAGTTAAGATGTTTTCTTTCTCTGGTAGCAGAGCTGATTGATACCTGTAAGAAAATATTGAGATATTTCACCAGAAAAGACTGTTGTATCAAGTAGCAAACCTATGTACAATATGTATTAACCCCAGAAGTCTTAAAACTAAAGACTGAGGTCATGCTACGCTCTTTAGCATCCATTAGTCCTAAAATCTGTCCTGTTTTCTTTTACCCTTTCTCCAGCTCACCTCTGGAGGCTCATATAGCATAGATTGCTGATGCAAGAGTTCGACAGAGAATAACCATTATACCTAGACAATTTCTGGCATTTTCCTTTAGTGCAAGTGCTCAAACTTACCTAAGAAAACTATTCATATAATAAAGCTTTCATGCTAGGCATAGTACTGTTTGCAGCTTTGTAGTAAGCATTCAATACACAAATTAAGGTTAGTAGCATGACTACACAGTGTGAGAAAGTTCTAGAACTATTTCAAATTCTGGAGAAGTAAAATTTGATTACTTATAAGAAAAAACAAGTCTTATTAACAACTTCGAATCAAGGAGGTAACATTGCCTTTGGTTTAAATGCCTTAAAAACAGAAAATGTATTTGCTGTTTTAAGTTGTGAGCTTTCTAGGTAATCATATTATAACAGGTTTTCATTGATTATGAGAAAACAATCCTACCTGGCTGCTAGGCCACCATTCACAGGGATAGCCAAGAAAACAGGATACAGACCACCGAAAACAAGACCAACCAGTCCACTCCGAGTTACTGTACAGGTTTCACAGTCCAAATCACCTAGGAGATAAATTCACTTTGGAATTGAAGGTCATAATAGTCAAGCAAACACAAATGATTTAAAGAATGCAAAATGCCCTGTATGACAGATATTTTTAAGGTAGTAACCCAGCAAATGGAATTCTACAAGGTGTGTTAAAAGGTACAATTCCATGTATGGGAAACTTAAAATAGCCAGGAATAACTGATAAAACCATCTTAGGAAAAATTTTCTCTTACTTGTTTTGAACTTGCAAATAATAATGTAAGGGTTTGGGCTATTGTTAGCTTTCTGCACTTGTTTTGTGTTAACAGACCTTGCCTAATATTTTCACTCAGTCTATTGGACAGTAGGTTTCCCTTGCTCATAAAAATTCTTTCCACACTGGTCATGGGAGTTCAAACAAAGTATCAATTTGAGTATCAACAAATTCGGAGCAGCACTTAACATAAAATTTAGATGAACTAACTTTCCTAGCCCCTGTGATAACATTTTCATTTGAAATCATTAATCAAAAGATTTTTTGTGATTAGCTATACTCAAAGCACTAAGCACACATGGTAAATTTTCAAAAGGAAATCAAATCTCCATTTAATCAATCTGGTATTTAGTGCTTTGAGAGATTTACTACATAAAGAGTCTTATTCCCATAAAAATATTTTTCCCTTTAAGGAACTCCTCTATGAAATATAAATTTAAAAATTCTAAGGTAGCCAGTATTTAAAAAAAAAAGTTTCCAAATATTTCTTACTCTAAATGATCACTGTGGGTAAGGTATGTTAGACAATGCAAAAGTATTTAGAACTGCTGTGTATATCCATCTTACCTGGTAGACCATGCTAACATGAATTAGTTGCCCCACTACATAGAGAGGTTAGTAAGATTCAATCTTATCCAAAGACTCAATTGCATTACAGTACATAGCTACTTGATATTAATGCTTAAGTATTAACTAAAGTTGCAAATAACATACCAAAGCAAACTCTATGGTGATAGTGAAACAGAATTTACCTGTGGTCAAAGGTAAACTTACAAAACCTGTGTAAGCTACGTGTCCTGTGAAAAATGGGATCACTGCCATTGGTAAGCCAGCAGCGATACGAGCCTGTGTCACATTCAAGATGCGTCGAAAAAGACTATTTGCTATTAGGCCACAGAGAGCAGCATTAAATCCAACATACGTTGATCCATGGTCAAATAAATTCCTGAGAGGGTAAGAAAAAAATAATTTTTTCTTTGGTTCCATTATGTGTGTGAGTTCTCCAAATCTGGCATGTGTTACAGAACTTACCAAGATTTTGGAATACGGTAACTGGATACACCTATTCCTTACAGCTTTGTAAAAACAAAATCTTTAAAAAATCATTGTTTCACCTGTATATTAATATTTTTATTCTAAAAGTCTTTTGATTTGGTCAACACTTAAATATACAGTAATACATTCAGATTTTGTTAAATGTATTTTGTGATTCTGCAAAGGATATTAGTATAGAAATTTCTTCCTTATGTAGCAAGGCACAGCTTCTGAAGAGTCTGATTTTGATACCTCTGAGCTCCCATAATAACCAATACTTACCTCTCTAGCACAATATACTATAAAGTAGTACTATCTTATAATCATTGATTTATATGTCAGGCTTCCCCACTAGTCTGTAAACAACTTGAAGACAATGGACACAAAGGTGTTTTCAACTTGGTTTCAGCAGCACTTGACACAGAAGGTGTTGAATAATGTAGAGTTAATGTGTTTTCTTTCACTACTCCCTGAAGCATTAGTGTCAGTATTGGCAGATGGTGGAGTACTAACATTTAATCAATACTCTATGCTAGGTACTTTACAGCAACCCATTGATGAAGAATAAATTGATGTTTTGAAATAGTGGAACTGGATTTTAAGCCAAGGTATGTATGTTCTATGCATTCTTTAGTTTTGGCAAAAATACCTAACATTATTGCTGGATATTGAAAATACTCCAATTCAGACTTTTCAGCCTACCATTTCACTTTGTCACTACCTGCATTGCCATCTATGATGCAGACACGCTCTTAAATTTCTCATTACTCTTAACTAGCCAATCTAGCTACACAGTACCCCCTCATCTGTGGTTTACACTGATCTTTAAGCAGCTTTTCTAGGAACTCCTAGTTAAGCTCCCTACATAGTATAAGTTATTACTTTTCCTATTTATCACTGTGCAATCATAATGATGCCTGTCATTTCACTTACTGAGAACCACTACATGCAGCAGACTTTGTACTAAAGGTATAAAAAAATTATCTTCTACCTTCAGGGTTTTCATAGTTGACTATTATTGGAGAAGAAAGATCATGAAACTTGAAATATAAAAATGGTAATGGCAGTACCAGAGAGTGGAAGTATAGGAACTTAGGGTACACAAGATAATAAGGGTGATAACAACCTAGAGAACCCACAAAACAACCACAGAAAACATGTAAATGTGAAAAGTCTATGTTTTTCGTGAGGGTGGAGGAATGAGAAACTTCAGGACTTCCTCTAAAATATTAAGTTATTTCATCTTCCTAACAGTTGTGAAATATATATATTATCCCCATTTTAGTAGTAGTAACCAATGCTCAGAGATGTAAATTATTTGCCCATATTCATTTATATATGTTATATATAAAAATAAAACTACATTTATATATATGTTTTTTATAAAATAAAAACAAGTAGTGCAACTGGAATCTGAATAGCAAAGTTTGCTGTCTCCCAACCAGATTTTATATAGCTAAAGTCAATTTTTTTTTTTTTTAGCTTAAGTATTATGGGTACACAACAGTTGTATATATTTATAGGGTACATGTGCTGTTTTGATACAGGCATACAATGTGTATTAATCAAATCAGGGTAATTGGGGTATCTCTGACCTCAAGCATTTATCATTTCTTTGTGTTAGGAACATTCCAATTTCACTCTTTTAGTTATTTTAAACTATAACTTATTGTCAATTATAGTCACTTTATTGTGATATCAAATATTGTTCATTCTATCTAACTATATTTTTGCACCCATTAACCACCCCCACTTCCTCGCCCCCCAATACCCTTCCCACACTCTGGTAAGCATCATTTTACTCTGTCTCCATGAGATCAATTGTTTTAATATTTAGCTCCCACATATGAGTGAGAACATGTGAGATTTGTCCTTTTGTGCTTGGTTTATTTCACCTAACAATGTTCTCCACTGTCATCCATGTTTTTGCAAATGGCAGGATTTCATTCTGTTTTATGGCTATGTAATGTTCCATTGTGTGTATGTACCACAATTTCTTTATCCATTCATCCATTGATGGACACTTAAGTTCATTCCATGTCTTGGCTACTGTGAATAGTGCTGCAATAAACATGGGAGTGCAGGTATCTTTTAAATATACTGATTTCCTTTCTTCTGGATATGTACTTAGCAGTAGGATTACTGGGTCATATTGTAGTTCCTCCATACTGTTATCCATAGTGGTTGCACTAATTTACATTCCCACCAACAGTGTACCAGGGTTCCCTTTTCTTCACATCTTAGCCAGCATTCGTTATTGCCTGTCTTTTTTATAAAAGCCATTGTAACGAGTGAGATGATAACTCATTGCAGTTTTGATTTGCATTTCTCTGGTCACTAATGATGTGACCAGAGAAATGTTGAGCATTTTTTTCATATACCGTTTGGACATTTGTATGTCTTTTGAGAAATATCTATTCAGATCTTTTGCTGACTTTTTAATCAGATAATTTGATTTTTTCCTATTGAGTTGTTAGAGCTCCTTGTATATTCTAGTTATTAATCCTTTGTCAGAGGATAATATAGAAATATTTTCTACCATTCTGTGGGTTGTCTCTTCCCTTTGTTGATTGTTTGCTGTGCAGCTTTTTAGCTTGATGTGATCCCATAAAGTCAAATTTTTTAGTTAATTCATTTAGCACAAAATTGTTATCCACCAGCTCCTTGCCAATTTTCAAAAAAAGTTCCTATAAAACTAGAAACTCATGACTTTTTGACAAAAAATACACAGGAAATAAGTAGACACATAACATACAGGACCAGCTTTAACAAATGGCAATGAAATATATGTTACGTGAAATTACTTTGTAGATCATAAAATGAAGTTTTTGGTATTAAAAAAGCTTCATACACTTAGGAACATACCAAGTAACTGATAAACATATCTAACTGTTTGATAATGTAAGAAGGAATGAGGATGCAAACTTAAAGATAAAATGAAAATGAAGAGAAAAAACAGGAACTAAGCAAAGATAACAGGACATGGCCATCTGCCCAGTTTAGGTGTCAGTGATTGAAAGCAATTTATTTCCTCCTACAGTTGCAGCTCCCCCATGCTCTCCTTTCTAATTTGGTGAAGTTCCCAGTGACACAGGCTTTCTTTTCAAAGCTGCCACTATCTATTCCCTTTCTTGTGTCAAGCTTTCTGGCTTCTTCTACCTTGCTGGCCTGGAAACATGGACACAGGTCCTATTTTGCTTTAAACGTTTTCTGTTATTTACCTCAGGGAAACAACTAAAAGGGTGTGTGTTGGGATGGATGGGTGGAGAGACATGTAGAGTTTTTGAAATCTCACCACGTTACTGTTCTTGGTTTATAGGTTCTCCCTTGTTGAGATGGTATGCCGATCTTGGCAGCAAGATCGGAATTTGTGTGGTTTTCATTCCTGTAAGATAGTAAGATTATACCTCCAAAATGTATTTCAAATCCATCCTCTTTTCATCTCAACTGCTACCATCCTACTGTCTCCACTCACCAGGGTTACTACACCAGTTTTTCTACTGGTCTTGGTATTTCCTTTCTCTCATATCTTAAATCTGTATTCCAAAAAGCAGCTGGAACATTCTTTAGAAATGTTAGATGGATCACATCATTCCCCTGCTTAAAATCCTTCCTGTTCCTTATGTCCATTTCCTTTGTACTTCAGTAACAATGGTTTCATAAATATGGCAAACCCTTTGCTATCCTGTGGCTAGACACATGCCAACAGTATCTACCTGAGATACTGTTTCTCCTACCTCCTCAGGCTGGCTCCTTTTCATCCTTTTAAAGTCAGAAAGGCCCTGACTGATAAGGAGGTCTAAGAACACTTTGTGAAAGTGCAATGGATTAAGGGTTGCCTGTGTTGTCTTGGATAAGTACACTTTTCTATATACTCCTTATCTTTTCTTTTTCTGTTTAATAATATCTTAAAGATCTCTAGTCATGATCCCATTTTCTGTGACATTCCTTGTCTAGTTATGTGTGTGTTCCATGGTAGTCTTTTAGACTGGTAAGCTAATTCACTTCATATTGATGGAAATGAATTGAGAAAGAAGACATTTAAAATATTATTTTAAAGTTTTATTTAAATAGGTCTGTAAATGTTACATTTTACTGTACTCTAAGCTGAATGCAAAAACTAAATCATTATCAGTTAGCAATGTCCAAAGACATGCGTTCTAGCCTTGACTTCCACAATTAGCTGTGTGGTGTTGAGCAAAATGGTTAATCTCTCCAGGTCTTGGCTTTCTCATTCAGGCAAGAAAAGGATTCAGTTTCCTTCTGACATCCTATATTGTTTACACTCAAACCACCAGAAAAATCTGAGGTAATCAGTGATAGAAATCCACCCAATAAAAAGATATTTTTAAATTAAGAAGGAATCTTACCTTTCTGATTCTGGAAGCTGGTTAATTTTTCTGACTATGATACTGCAAAGTGTTGGGGTTTCCTCACTAGTATCATCTGGTTTATGATTTTCCATCTTGAGCCTTAAAAAACATAAAAATACCACTTTTCAGTTATATACATCTATAGAAAAACAAAAATTTTAAAAGTCTGAAGACTAAATACTTAATTTTAAAAGCACCGTAGAGTTCATAATCTGAAAAATCAATGCATATGTACGATGTTGGGGAAAACGAAAACCAAAACCACAACAACAGAAAAACAAAACGAAGTGAAACAGAAACCAGAACATGAAAAGCAACACATAAAGCTTCTAGGAAATACAAAATATCTTCATAACCCCTAAAAATATGTCCTAAACAATTCACAAATAGCACTAAACAATAAGACTTATAAAACTAACATTAATATTAAAATTTAGAACTCGTAGGCTGGGTGCGGTGGCTCATGCCTGTAATCCTACTACTCTGGGAGGCCGAGGTGGGCGGATTGCTCAAGGTCAGGAGTTCAAAACCAGCCTGAGCAAGAGCGAGACCCCATCTCTACTATAAATAGAAAGAAATTAATTGGACAACTAAAAATATATAGAAAAAATTAGCCGGGCATGGTGGCACATGCCTGTAGTCCCAGCCACTTGGGAGGCTGAGGCAGAAGGATTGCTTGAGCCCAGGAGTTTAAGG
>CAUYRT010087244.1:0-38093 GCA_963574885.1 Lepilemur ruficaudatus | reverse complement strand
TCTGCCTCAGCCTCCTGAGTAGCTGGGACTACAGACACACGCCACCATGCCCGGCTAATTTTTTCTATATATTTTTAGTTGGCCAATTAATTTCTTTCTATTTTTTAGTAGAGACGGGGGTCTCGCTCTTGCTCAGGCTGGCCTCGAACTCCTGATCTTAAGCAATCCACCCGCCTCGGCTTCCCAGAGTGCTAGGATTACAGGCGTGAACCACCATGTCTGGCCTTATTAGTAGGCATTAAAATTATCCACACTTTTTAAATTAGTGTACTTCTAATTGGCAAAAAAAGTATATATTTATTGTGTACAACATGATGTTTTAAAATACAACCACATCGGCCGGGCGCGGTGGCTCACACCTGTAATCCTAGCACCCTGGGAGGCCGAGGCGGGAGGATCGCTCAAGGTCAGGAGTTCAAAACCAGCCTGAGCAAGAGTGAGACCCCATCTCCACTATAAATAGAAATAAATTAACTGGCCAACTAAAAAATATATACAAAAAAAATTAGCCGGGCATGGTGGCACATGCCTGTAGTCCCAGCTACTCGGGAGGCTGAGCCAGAAGGATCATTTGAGCCCAGGAGTTTGAGGTTGCTGTGAGCTAGGCTGATGCCACGACACTCACTGTAGCCGGGGCAACAGAGTGAGACTCTGTCTCAAAAAAAATAAAATAAAATAAAATAAAATAAAATAAAAATTAAAAAAATAAATAAATAAAATACAACTACGTTGTGGAATTGCTAAATTGAGCTAATTAACATATGTATTACTTCATATACCTATTTTATGTAGTGAGAACACAAAAATCTACTCTCAGTGATTTTCAAGAATGCATGTTATTAACTATAGTCACCACGATATACAACAGACCCGTTGAACTCACTCTTCCTATCTAACTGAAATTTTGTATCATTTGACCAACATCTCCTTCAAGCCCCTTCTCCCCCAACCCCACCCAGGATCTGATAAATACCATTCTACTCTCTGCTTCTATGAGTTCAACTTTTTTAGATTCCACATATAAATGAGATAACATGGTATTTGACTTTCTGTGCTGGCATATTTCAGTTAACATAATATCCTCCAGGTTCATCCATGTTATCACAAATGACAGTATTTCTTTTTTTTTAAGGGAATAGTATTCTACTCCATTTTCTTTATCCATTCATCCATTATTGGACACTTAAGTTGATTCTATTTATTTATCAATTAAGTGACAGGGTCTTACTATGTTGCCCAGGCTGGCCTTGAACTCCTGGCCTCAAGCAATCCTCCCACCTCAGTCTCCCAAATAGCAAGGACTATAGGCACTGATTCTATCCACATTTCTTAAAAATGATGAAATTAGAGTTCAGATAGGCTTAGGAAGTTGTCAAATGTAACTGAACAAGTATAATTTGTAGCAAGGATTCAAAGTCAAGACTATTTGACTTTAGACTAACTACAACTAACCACTTTGTTTAATGTATCTCTTCCAGCAAATATCTTTGATACTCTGTTTTCCTACAATGTATTTCCCAGTCATGACAAAATTAAATCATTTGGATTCTTCCTGTGTCCAAAACCACAAAGAAAATTTAATCACCTTAAATTCAGTCTTATGAACCTGGGAGTCGGGGATGGAATATAAGAGAAATAATGAAAAACATCAACCTTAATTGTGATTTCTGATAACTGACATCTATTTGAGAGTGTGTAACTTTTTAGTTAAGAATTATAAAAGTAGAAAGGATACTAATACTGAATACCTTATAAATGCCAGGCACTATGCTGGGTCCTAAGAATAGAATGATAAATAAGAGTTCAAGTTCTTCCTATCATGGAATTTCATGAAGACCACATAAAAATGAATAATATCATTATTTCTCCCATTCCAGAAAAATTATTATAAGTTTTTATAAAAATTCATTTTCTTACTCCAATTCAGACATTCATATTAATAATGTCGAACCTAAAGTGCTTTTCTGCTAATGACCACACAGTCAAATAGCCACTGGGAAAGGTAAGTATGAGATCATATAAACTGTCCATCTGCCAATGCATGACCTGGGCTTATTACTTGTTTTTCCCCTGACTTTTCCAATTCAGTTTGAAATAGTTCAGAGAAAGTCCCCTTGCCAAATTGTTTAGTCTCAGAAATCTCACCATTAGATACTTTTTCCTGAAGTTCAGCCTAACTGGCCCTTTGCTTACTTTCATTTCATAAAACTCTCTTGAGTGTCAATACCAGCTGCTCACTTTCCCTGGAAATTTTCCACTTTTCAAATACAGGCATGACTTTAATTAGGCAAGGCATGAACTAGGACAGCAGAAAGACTGATTCTAAGGAATTAGGTCAGAGTACCAATTTCTGAACAAGTGGAAAGTTTAACAATATAAACATACTTTTGTTGAACTATGGAGAAAATTCATGAGACATAAGAGCCTGGAGAGTTCAAAAGCTAAGTATAGAGCCTTCCTTCTATTCATGCTGAAGTTATTGCCATAGGAACAACTCTACCATAGTTAACAATTACAAACTCAGGACAAAATATTTAAAAAAAAGATAAAGACCTGAATGCACAGGAAAGTAAACAAAAGCAGATTGATTCTGGGATAAAAAAGGAATCACACTGAATAAGATTCCCATTTTTAAGACTTTTAACCTGAGGAGGAACCCAAATCTCTGCCATGCAGAGCAGCTAAAATTTACTAGAAACCAGTAGTCTTACTCCCTTGAAGAATCAGAGGACAGGCTGCCAGGGAAATCACAACATTTAAAAAGTGAGGGGGAGAATTCTGGAAAGGGAAGAACCCGAGATGAGAAGCACTAAATTCTATGGACAAACTGTTCAAATCTCTTTCAAAACCCTAAACCAAGTATATGTAAAACAGACTCCAAACAGCACTGCTAAGGTTAAAAGAATTGACCTGACATTTCAGCTAACACCCACTACATGGGAAATAGAATTTGAAGTTGGAATAGAGCCAAGTTAACTGACTTAGAAAACAAACAGACTCTCCCCCCAAAACTCAATATTTATCAAATGAGTCTAAGAGAATCCCCTCTCCATGATACATTAGTCACAATGTCCAGTATAAAATCTAAAGCTCTCAGCAAAGAAAAAAAATAAAAACATATTGAAGAGAAGCCACAGTTAAGGGTGATTGACAGTTTATATGTTGAAATTAGCACACAAGAATTTTAAATTAGTTATAATAACTACGATCAAACATTTACAAGTAAAATGTGATCATAACCAAGGAAAAGATAGGAAACCTTAGGGGAGAAATAAAAGCTATAAACAAGAACCAAATGGAAGTATTAGATGAAAAAATACGAAATTAAAAAATCACTATATTGAGATGAAAAAGGAGATAATGATCTTGAAGAAAAGTGAATCCGAATTATACAATCTGAAGAACAAAGGGTAATAGTATTTTAAAAGTCTCATAAGCAGATGAAAAAGAGAATAGAGGTAGAAAAATATTTGTAAAATAATAGCTGAAAATTTCCTAATTTTAGTGACAGACACAAATTTGCAGATTCAAGAAGCTCAGCCAACCATGTGAAAAGACATTTTAAAAAGTCCATTCCTAGGTTCATCACAGTCAAACTGTAGAAAATCAAACATAAAAAGAAAATATTAAAAGCAGTCAGTGAAAACAATTACATGCAAGAAAGGAGTAATTCAAATGAATGCTAACTTCTCATCAGAAACAATGGACATGAAAAAAATAGGATTCCAACATACTGAAATTCCTGAAACAAACAAAAAAAACCCTTCAATCTAGAATTCTTTTTCCAGAGAAAAGCTCCTTCAAATTTAAAGGCAAACTAAAGGCATTTTACATAAAATAAAACTAAGAGAATTAATTATCAGCAAACCCACACTATAAAAAATGCTAGAGGAATTTTTTCAAGCTGAAATAAAATGATACCAAATGAAAATGTGGATCAAGCAGGAAGCAAGAAGGAACAAAAGAGATAATAAACCCCAACCCCACAACATAATGTTAGAATTTTGCTTTTAGCAGTTATTTTTAAATTTTTTTAAATTTTAATTGATAACAATTGTACATATTCATGAGGTACATGTGATATCTTGATACATGTATATGATTTGTACCGATCAAAGTGGGTGAATGTGCAATACAAAGTACTGAGTTCCTTTAAAAATGGTCAGGTAGCTATTTGACATTACATTTCTGTATTTTTACTTTGCTTCTAAAGTACAACAGACTTTACTATACCTCAGTATTTTTAGTATAAAGGTGGATTAAAAAAACAACAATGACAAAACTCATTCTTGAAACATCAAAATGGCATGGGAGTAGGATTTTGGTAAGTCATTTAATCTTTAAGTCAACCTAACAAATAATCACACCTATTCCAAAGAGTTATAGGAGCCTATAAAATATTAAAAAGTGATCTTTTTTTCACCACAAAGTATTCTCGATAACTATCTGAATTTCTACATTTAAGTGACATCAAGTATAAAGGATCGCCTGATATAATAAAAAATGTATCCTGAGCATTATATCCCAACTTGGCAAACAAACCTATTGAGAAACATTTATGCTAATCAAAGCTTTGTTAAAATTTTTTAAACAAATAATTTCTTTGAAAGAAATTTTAATGTCTAACATTTAGCACTTAGAAAATAAAAATAAAATCACAGTTGAGATCTCTGAATAATAATTTAGAAACAATATACAAAGGAAACAGTGGGTCTGAGATGTTATCCACACAATCACCATCTACAGAAAGGGTTCCTTTTGCCCATGTAAGCAGAATTAATGATAATTTCTTAAAAAATAAAGAGGCTTACACTGACAAAACTTCAAAGATCCTTACAAAATTGACCAAATTAGCTCAGTGTATACTGACGTATGGACGTATGTTCAATTTCTCCTGCTCCTACACTTTCCTTTTACCGTCACTCCCTTAGCCAAGATCCTATCAATTTTATATCTGGAATATCATGAATGCCACAGAACTTTAATAAATCAACTCAATAAAAATTTGAGCGTATCAACTATACACAAAATTAAAAGACATTATACTTCTTGCCTGATGTGTTAAAAAAAAAAAAAAGACATTATACAGCACAGTAATTAGCGCCATATGCTTTGAAGTTATACCACCTGTGTTCAGTTCTAGCTCTGCCACTCACTATTTGGCATTAGAAAAATTAAACACCACTGAGTGTTATTAAATAATTTCCTCATCCACAATACTGAAATGATAACAGGACCTATTGGCTAAAATCATCATAGCCGCATGTACAACACAACAGCATAATATATAGTACACAGTGGTCACTCTCATTATTGGTAACTTTCATTACTAATTACAGTAAAGGAGCGAAATATGACAATTATAAGGTCTTGGACCTAAGGCAGCTATAAATCTTGACCACAATTCAATGTAAATGTAATTATGAAATACAGAAAATCTATGGGAATATCAAGAAAGGACATAATAGTTTAGAATAAAAGGAGAAGGCAACTGAAAGATTCTTGAAGGATAAGGCATTTCCACACACACACACACACACACACACACACACGAAGATAAACTTTCTACAAGACAGTAGACATAAAAGATATAGAGTAACAATGACCATACAGAGGTCTAATTCATTTTCTAATCACATTTTTAATGTCTAATTCATTTTCTGTCACAAACAGATTGAAATAGCATTTGTTTTATTACAAGATTATTTTTCCAGAATATCTGAGACCTGAGACCTGATCTTTTCCAGATTAATGTTTTGGGAAGTTCAACACCAAAGAAGCATACTGAATAAAGTTTATTGCAACACTTTAAAGTAAGTAAAATCCAGGCAAAGTGCTAACATCCTATATATATACATATATATACACACACATATATAAACACACATATATACACATATATATTTTTAACTCTTAATCAAAACCCAATAGAAAAAGGGGAAAAGATCTGAACAAAAAATATACAAATACATATATATATATATAAATAATCTTTAGACATATGAAAAGATGTTCAAATTCACTCATAATTAGAGAAATGAAAATCAAAACAGCATTGAGATACCATTTCTCACCTATCAGATTAGAGAAAATTAAAAAGTAAAAAGGACAGTAATTTCAATTCACTGATTTCTGGTGAGGCTGTGGGGAACCAGGCAATTTCATGTGTTTCTAGTGGAAATACAAACTGGTCTAACTCTCCTAGAGACGAATTTGGCAATATCTAAGAAAACAACATATATACTTACTTTTTGACCCAGTAATCATATATCTAGGGATCATAAATCTAGGAATTTACCCCAAAGATAAACCTCCAACAATACAAAAATACATACATAGGCTATTCATTGCAGCATTATTTGAATTGTAAGATTCTGGAAACAACTTAAATATGCATACATAGCAGAGTGGTTGAAAAAATCATGTATCCACAAAATGGCATATAATGCACTTGTAAAAAGAAAAAGAAAGATCTTTATAAATTAATATGGAGTGATTTCCATGGTATGTTATTATGTACAAAAAAGATTAAAATGTAAAACAAGTGCTTATAGTATACTATCCTTCACATAAGAAGGAATAGAATATAAGAAAATAAACATGCTCACTTGTACAAAACAAATGGAGGACACACAAACCAGAAACTAATGTGCTTGGTTATCTAAGAGATTTGCTAGAAATGTAATGGAAAAGTATGGAAATGGGAGATGAAAAATTACATATGGGCTACAATATACACTACTTGGGTGATGAGTACACCAAAGCTCAGACTTCACCACTACACAATATATACATGTAATGGAATTCAACTAGTACCTCCTAAATCCATTAAAATAAAAAATGAATACATAAAAAGTATGGAAATGGGAAGAGGGCAATAGGGATGAGAGTGAAGTAGCACATTTCTGAACATACCTTTTTATATAGCTCTGATTTTTTTGTAATTGTCATATACTCAAAAGTAAATAATCAATCAATATCAATTATTAATAGAACTGAGATGAACCCACAATGAAAATAGACACTGAAAGGGGTGGGGAAGACTAATTTTAAGAAATTCTGGATATATAAGATATATTCATTGGATAAAGATAAAAAGAACTAAATATAAATAGTGTACTATATTTAGAAAACATATGATTTAGCATTTTTTTGAGACAGCACACCAATATCCCTTATTAATATAGATGCAAAAATCCTCAATAAAATACAAGCAAACCGAATTCAATTTTTCATCAGAAAAATAATCCATCATCACGAAGTGGGCTTTATCCCAGGGATGCAGGGATGGTTCAACATACATAAATCAATAAATGTGATTCACCACATAAACAGAAGCAAAAACAAAGATCATATGCAGAAAAAGCTTTCCACAAAATTCAACACCTTTTCATGATAAATACTCTCAACAAACTAGTCATAGAAGGAAAACATCTCAAAATTATAAAAGCTATAAATAACAAACCCACAGCCAGCCTTATAGTGAATGGGGACAAGTTGAAAGCATGCCCATTGGGAACTAGAACAATAAAAGGATGCCCACTGTCACCACTTCTATTCAACATGAAAGTTGCATAGTACTGGAAGTCTTAGAGCAATGAGGGAAGAGAAAGAAATTAAGGACATCCAAATCAGGAAAGAAAAGGTCAAACTATGGCTTTTGCAGACAATATGATCTTACATCTAGAAAACCACAAAGATTTTACCAAGTGACTCCTGGAATTAATAAATAAATTCAGCAAAATCTCAGATTACAAAATCAATGTACACAAATCAGTAGTATTCCTTCCTATATACCAATAACAGTCAAGCTGAGGGTCAAACTGAGTCTTAATATCATTTACATTTGCTACAAAAAATAAAATAAAATACCTAGTAAAATACTTAACCAAGGGGATAAAAAAACTCTACAAAAAGAACTATGAAACACTGAAGAAGGATATCACAGATGGTACAAACAGGTGCAAAAACATATCATGCTCATGGATCGGCAGAATCAGTATTAAAATGTCCATACTACCCAAGGTGATTCAATGCAATTCCCATCAAAATACCAATGTCATATTTCACAGATCTAGAAAAAAGTAATTCTATGCTTTGTTCAGAACAAGAAAAGAGCCCAAATAGCCAAAAGCAAAAAGAACAAATTTGGAAACATCACATTATCAGACTTCAGACTATACAACAATGCTACAGTAACTAAGATAGCATGGTTTTGGCACAAAAATAGAGACACCGAACAATAGAACAGAACACAAAACCCAGACATAAAGCTATACACATACAGCCAACTGATCTTTGACAAAGAAGACAACAATACACACTGGAGAAAAGAATCACTATTCAATAAATGGTGCTGAGAAAACTGGAGAGCCATATATAGAAGAAAGAAATAGGATCCATATCCCTTACCAGTCACAAAAATTAATTTGAGATAGATAAAGGACTTAAATGTAAGGCATGAAACTGTAAGAATTCTAGGAGAAAATGCTAGAAAAACTCTTCTACGTACTGGCCTAGGCAAACTGTTTATGAAGAAGACCCCAATGGCCATCACAGTAACAACAAAAATAAATGGGATTTGATTAAATTGAAAAGCTTCTCATTTGCAGGTGGGGGGAGATTAAAAAGAAAAAGAAAAAGTAAAAGAAAAGCTTCTGCATAGCCAAGAAAATAATAGAGGAAATATGCAACCTACAGAATGGGAGAAAATATTTGCAAGCTATATAGCCAATAAAGGACTAATAACCAGAATCTAAAACTCAAGCAAATCAGCAAGAAAAAAATCAAATAACCCTATTAAAAAATTAGGAAAAAGACATGAGTAGAAGTTTTTCAAAAGATAGAAAGATAGCCAATAGACATATGAAAAAATGCAATGCTCAATGTCACTAATCATCAGGGAAATGCAAATTAAAACCACAATGAGTACTACCTTACCTCAGTCAGAATGGCTTTTATCAAAAAGTCCAAAAACAATACATACTGGCACAGATGCAGAGAGGAAGGAATGCTTATACACTGTTGGTGGGACTGTAAATTAGCACAACCTCTATGGAAAACAATATGGAGATTCCTCAAAGAACTGAAAATTGACCTACCATTTGATCCAGCAATCCCACTACCAGGTACTTACACAAAGGAAAACAAGCCACTTTATCAAAAAGACAACTGAATTCAAATGTTTATCATAGTACAATTCACAATTGCTAAGATTTGGAATCAATCCAAATCCCCATCAATTCATGAGTGGATTAACAAAATGTAGTATATGTATAGCATGGAATACTACTCAGCAATAAAGAAGGATGTCTGAATGCTTTTTACAACAATTTGGATGGAACTGGAGACTATTTTCCTAAGTGAAGTATCTAAAGAATGGAAAAACAAATAACATATGTACTCACTATTCAACTGGAACTAACCAATAAGCACACATGTACACAGAAGGAAGTAAACTCAATGGAAATCAACCAGGGGGGAGGGAGGATGAAGTGACAGGTGAAAACCTACCTAATGGGTACAATGAACAGTATCTGGGTGACGGGCACTCTTATAACCATGATTCAAGTATTATAAAAGTGATACAAAAGTAACCAAAAAAATTTGTACCCTGTAATACTTTAAATAAAAAAGAAAATCCCAGCAGACTTGTTTGTAGATAGTGACAAATAGATTTTAAATCTTATTTTAAACACTAAAGTATACTGAATATCTTAACTTTGGAAAAGAATAAAGTTGAAAGACCTATACTACCTGATTTCATGATTTATTATAAGGTAAGTAATGAAGACTGTTTGTGGTTGGCACAGAGATAAACATATAGAACAATGGAGCAGAAGAGAGTCCAAATATAGATCAATACATGTATGACTAACTGATTTTCAACATTATGTAAGGAAAATTCAATGATGAATTCAACAACGGTGCTAGAATGAGTGAATATCCATATGCAAAAAAGTGAACTTCTATCCATACCTTGAACTATATACAAAAATTAACTCAAAGTGTATCACGGACTCTAAATGTAAAACCTAAACCTAAAAAACTCATGTATAAAAGCAAGGGAGAAAATCTCAGTGATCTTTGATTAGGCAAAAACTTATTAGAAAGGACATCAAAAGCATGATCTATAAAAGAGAAAAAAACAACTAATTTCCTCAAAATTAAGGATTACTTCTCCTCTCCCATAAAATGGAAGAAAGTATTCTCAAATAATTATCTGTTAAGGAACCCATATCTGGAATATATAAAGAACTCTAAAAAACTCCATAAGAAAATAAACAACCCAATCAAAAATACATAAAGGATGTGAACAAACGTATCTCTAAGGAAGATATACAGATGGCAAAAAACATCATTAGACATTAGGGAAATGCAAATTTAAAATACAGTGAGATATTGTCACATACCCATTAGAATGTCTAAAATTAAAATTTTGACCACATCAAATACTGACAAGGATGTAGAGGAACTGGAACTCATATGCTGCTGATGTAACAGTAAAATAGTACAAACCAGTATGAAAACTGTTAGGCAGCTTCTGAAAAAGTTAAACATACACCTACCATATCTGTATTACCCAAGAAAAATAAAATATATATTTGCACAAAGGTTTATATATTAATACAAACATTCATAGTAGCTTTATTGAGTATAGTCCAAAACTAGACACAACTCAAATGCCCAACAGGTGAGTTCATAACAAATTGGGGTTTATCTATAAAACAAAATATTACTAAGCAGAAAAAAATGAATAAATTATTGAAACATACAACACCACAGAAGAATCTCAAAATAATTATGCTGAACAAAAGAAACCAGGCCCAAAACAAGTACATATGATATGAGATGATTAAATTTATATAAAATTCTAGAAAATTTTAACTAGTCTACAGTAACAGAAAACTGATCAGTCATTTCTTAGGGATGGAGTAGGGAGACAGGGGAGAAGGAGTGAAGTATTAAAATAGGCATAAATGAGGCCAGATGTGGTGGCTCACATCTCTAATCCTAGCACTCTGGTAGGCCAAGGCGGGAGGATCGCATGAGGTCAGCAGTTCGAGAGCAGCCTGAGCAAGAGTGAGACCCTGTCTCTACTAAACATAAAAAGAAATTAGCCAGACAACTAAAAATAGAAAAAATTAGCTGGGCGTAATGGCTCACGACTGTAGTCCTAGCTACTTGGGAGGCTGAAGCAGGAGGATTGCTTGAGCCCAGGAGTTTGAGGTTCCTGTGAGCTAGGCTGACACCACTATACTCTAGCCCAGGCAACAGAGCAAGACTCTGTCTCATAAATAAATAAATAAACAAACAAACGAAACAAAATAGGCATAAAAAACTGGGGGCAGGCTGAGGATTTATTATCTTGATTGTGGTAACAGTTTCATGGGTGTATGTACATTTTAAAAATTTTCTAATTGTTTACTTTCTATATGCACATTTTATTATATGTTAATTGTATCTCAATAAAGCTGTTAAAAACCTACCTACAAAAAGACTTAGACATGAATGTATAAAGCTGCTTTATTCACCTTAGCCCAAAAGTAGAAACCACCTACATGTCCACCAAAAAGTGAACGTAGCACAGTGGAATACTACTCAGCAATCAAAAGGAATGAACTATAGATACACAACACAGTGATGAATCTCAAAAACACACTATGCAAAATAAATTTACAAGCAAGGGTAGTTGCATTTCTATGAAATTCTAAAAGAGGTAAAGCTAACCTATAGTGATAGAAACAGTCCAGTGGATACTTGGGTCCTAAAGGGTAGGCAGACTTGGAGGAGAAAAAGAGATAGTTGAGGATTGACTATAAAAAGACATGAAAGAACTGTCCTGAGTGATAAAAATCATACACTTACTATAGGTACATTTTATTATAGATAAAGCATAATGAAACAAAAATATATATATTTTTTAAATATGATTTGGGATTCATAAGACAGAGGCTTGGATTCTACCTTAGCTAATGTACTACCTCTGTTTCCCTTAGCAACTCATTTATATTTTCAGGATCTATTTCCTCATGTATAAACAGTGACAACACCAAGTACCCTCGAAGTGAGAGAACACATGTTGAAATAGCTTAACTAAAAAGTAATAAGCAAATATTAATATTATTAACACTCAAAAGTCCTTTCACAGAACAGATTTTACATGTTATTTTCTATTTCTATTCTTATGGTAAGTTGTTTCTTTCCTGAACAATCTGGAGTAACACAAAAATTATTTAATAAGGTATAATAACTATAAGATATTTCTTATAAAAGAAGGTAACATTTTACATCAAAGCAGAGCAATAGGAAGCAAGAAAAAGAAGATGAGTTCCCAAACACAAAATAATATAAGAATTAATATTTTTCTTTTTAAAAGTAGTATTTCTAAAATCTCTTCTATGGCTTAACTAGAAAATATATACTTTGAACAGGATTTCTGCACCACTTACATTACTGATTTAGTTTCTACATTCCAAAAGTGTCAGGAAATTATAAATTGTTTAGTATAAAAATGGCACATGTATACAAATACTTTTATCACAGAAATAAAGAATATGATGATTTTCTTTTCAGGCATTCAAACAACACATTTGCAACCCATACTTGCACAAACCTGAAAGTCATTACTATTTTTGACAAAATCTTTGGCAGAGTACCACAACAAATGCTCCAATTCTGATATTTCATCTGGAAATGGCCCTTTGAATTCAGAATCCCTCAAACCACAGGGACACATGGCAATAATATAGGATTTTGGACTGCTATTCTTAAAAACAACTTTGGCTGTTTTTTTTGGCTAACATATTCTACCTCATTTTCATATATCCGAGAAATGTAAGTTAAATAATGTGGGGAGTCTGTCTGAAAATATAAGTTAAATAATGTGGGGAGTGGCATTATCCACTAAAAAAAATTAAGTTACAAAATATAGTAAGATATAGACTAGGATATACCTTACTATATGTTATAACATTTTTTAAACTAAAATATGACTGAAACACTTATTTGCAATGAAAATACTAGAGAAATACCCTTGCAATAATAAAAGTAAATCCTTCTACATGATAAATATTTCCATCTTCTCTGAATGTTAAATGCAGACATTGCTAGTTGTCCCACAATATCCACCTTCCCCTTTTTACACAGTAATGGAAACTTCTAAGAATAGGACACAGCTGAAGAACACTTTTCACAGATTCCCTTGCAGCTAGGTGAAACCATGTGACTAAGTTCTGGCCAATGGGATATGAACAAGAAGAATATATGCAATTTTGGAGTGATGGACTTAGAGAAAAGGCACATGCTCCCAACTTTCTCTTTAACACAGTCCTGCTGCCTGAAAGGTAAACATAATTGTGAAGCTAGAGCAGCCATCTTGGACCATGAAATAAAAACTATCTGTTAAAAATGCAAACCAACATGATCAGAGAAACCTGTATCTTCAACATCATAAAGCCATCATATTAAGCCAAGACTGCCTATTTCGGTTTTTATATTAGAGAAAAACAAACCTATATGCTGTTTAAGTAGCAAGGGAAACAAGAGGAAAGGAAATAGAAGGAGACTTTGCATTAATCCTACTAGAGACTTGTCACCAATTCTAGTGTGTTACATACTCATTATATTTACAAACATACACACACACACATATATATATTTCCTTCAATTTTTAATTTAATTTTCCTTCAAACTTCATGGCTTACTTCATTAGGACTATTTTTTAATATATAAAACCACAATATGTTACATGACTGGAATGAATCTAAGAAATCACTTTAAAATTTTGCAGATGAAAAAAAATTTGACAGTCGAAAAAATAGAATCATGAGCAAATTAAAGTTAAATGATTAACCCAAGGTCATTCTTATCAAAAAAATTGTTTTTCTGTGACTTATAAATTTTTTTCTGAAGAAACAGAGCAAGATATGATGGCAAAAAGGAAGAAAATATATTATTCAGTAAGATGCATTGTTAGCATGGCAAAGTATATACTATAAAATCAAGATGAACTGTGAAAAGTCTAGGGAAACAGTGACATAAATTATATGAATGATCTTCCAAGTGAGTGACAGTACTTATGGAGAAAAAATGATGAGTTCCAAAGGCTGGCACTAGAGTATGCTGTCAGTCAGAGCAATCTACTGTCAAATGAAGAGCATTGGGCCAAGAAGGGTCATAAAGGTTCATGTGTGGCTGGCTGTCTAACATTTATTCCAATAGGAATTGAGATAAAACAGAAACATCTGTTATCTATAAAGTAAAGCCAATTAGACTACAAGTGAAATTTTGGAAGTATGAGCTCAAAAGCAATTTCGTATAAACTGTGGACCCGCTTCTCCCAAAAATTGAGTAGAAATATTAACAAACAAGTTATACTTCAAAAATATTTCACTGCATTACAAATTGACAATTCTTTCATTCAGACAAAATATAAGATAGTGGTTCCAAAATATCAAGTCTTTCTAAATATAAAAATTAGTGCTTACTTCCTTTAAAAAAAAAAAGAATGAAAAGGAAAAATTGTTATAAACGTAGACTTCAAACAATTCTTACATGAGTTGATATTCAAAATGTTGAAATTGTGCAGTAATCTCCAACACACAATTAGACACACAAAATTTCTTGAACTGATGGAGGTGTATGTACTCTTAGAGGTGTATGTCTGGTATCAAGTGTGCTTAGAATTCATAAAGTATTCTTTGTCATGGGAGAGTAACTTTACGTCAAGAAACAACAGCATTCATTACAACTCTTTGAGTTGAATCTTTGTTCATTCTTCTCCTTTCTTCTAAGTTAGGAGGTCATTTTTGGCAATAGTCAGATGTCTGTGTCATCAAGAAAAGGATAACAAAATCCTTTTCAATTTTTAGGTCATCCAAGCACAATTAGCCTTAAAAAGTATTCTGCCATGTTTCCAATTGTCTGCAGATTTTTGCCAGCGGATGAATTTACAAGATATTGTCACTCTGAAATCAGTTTGCAGAAGCACATCCTGAATACTGGAAGATTCCCATGATACTTTAGCCAAATGAACTTGTGATTTTTCAGCAGCATTCATCCATAAGGCTGACTGCAGCACTGAAAAGTTTTACCTCATTTAAATATCCAAAAATATCTCTCCAGTAAACGAAGCCAGGAATAAACTCCTCCTTGTCAAACTGTTCTGAGAGTGACCTTTCTTTTTCTTCTAAACAAATAAATAAATAAGGAGACAGCTATTTAAACTGCAATGTAGTGATCTAAGGTATATTCTGTAGGGAACCAATACACTTCTGCATTGCTGGGAATCTTTTTGCTGTTTCCATTTCTTAAGAAAACTTGTTGAAAACATAGTACCTGTAGTCCAAGGTGCTGGCTCTGATAAATTTGATTACTTTCAGGGTGGTAAGCAAGAAAACTTTCAAGATTATTGTCAGTCTTTGATGCTAATATATGCCAAGCCAATTGTAAAATACGTGAGTAATGAGGACTTGAAGTTCTTTCTTCACAGAAGCAGGGAACCCAGAAGTATTTACAACCACTGCAAATACTCCATTCATGCTGACTGCACCAAACCCCCTTTTTCACCATGTCAAAGATATCAAAGGCCCTTCAGCTTTCCAAAAGGCACCTCACTAACTTGGAATTTGTTATACATCGGTGTATACAAAACAGACAAAAATCAGAAAATGGCTGCAAGAAATAATGCTAGTTGTTACATACAAACACTTGTTGAATGGGAAATGGCCTTACTCCCAATTTGACAGTGATCTGCTTCAAAACATTAGAAAAAACAGTCAGCAGTTCTGTAGTGTATAATACCATCTGATTGAGCTTGGCTCACAGGAAAGAACACTTGTCATAAAGAACAAAATTTTTGTAGCCAGTTCCAATCTTCGTACTGAAACTATTGTAAATTACCATTTTAAAGAGCTTAGCATATTGAAACTTACCTAAATTGACAGCTAATTAGGAAAAGTATGTGTCTTTTAAATAGAAATTATTGAAGCCAGTTTCTCTGTATTATTCTCTATATGATGAAATAGATATATTTGAAAATAATGATTCCATTTGTTTCTTCAAATGTTTCTCTAATTGATAAAATCTCTTTAACCATTCTGAATTAATGAGGTTGTTTTAAAAAAATTTTTTTAACTCAATTTAGCTCTGAAACAAATTCTTAGTAACTGTAACTTAATGTAGTAAATATTTCCTTCAGATACTATAAATCTCATATCTGATTAATAAACCACTGGCAAAAAACAAATACAATATCTAATAAGCTTAGGTAAAATATACAAATAGTAATTGTGAGACTTAATAAATAAACCAACTGCCTTGATCTGATTTGGTACAGGAACTAAGCAGGATAAATAGCAGACACTCTTGTCTGCAAAACAAGTTAAGTTTTGGAAAGCCTGGGATAAAAGTTGCTTCTTTCTATTTTAACATTTCTAAATCTGACAATATAAAGTATCCTAATCCCTATTATATGCCTTACTACACTTACGGATATCATTTCATAAATTCAAATATATTCTAATAAAGTAGAAATAAGCCATAATTATTAAATATTCAAAAGTAAATATGTGATTTTCTTTCTTAAAATCAGTATTTCACAAAACTTATATCAATATTTCCTAAAACTTTTGACCCCACATTTTAAGATTTGCTCTTTTGAGTGATTAACTCACTCTACTACGTTAAATTTTTTTCAAGCGTTAAAAATTAAATATAGTTTCCAATAATTATTTTTCATAATTCATTAATATAAAACATTTAATGACTTTAATTTTGAAGCATTCTTCCAATTTGGAAACCAAGTACTTTTCAAGCTTTTATTTCTGAGGTGTTCTGGGAATAATATGCTAATTACTTAAATATTAAAGATAATTCCTCAGTAAGTGCTCTGATATTTTACCACTTATAACATTATGGAAAGTTTTACTTACTGAAACATCTTTCAGGTTTTTCTCAAAAGAGAAATGACCAGATTCTTTAGAAAAAGTAAACTTGTATGTGTCAGCTGGTCGTGCTCGGGACACCAGTGATTTTCTCAGTTCATCAATATATTTCTCTTTTTCCATTGCCATGTCATCAGCTTCTTGGCAAATCTCTGATTCCGAAACTATGGGAAACATTAATAAAAGTTTTGAAATGAACAATTACTAAACATGAGAAAATAGTTGTTTACTTGTTAGTACTAATATATCACATATAACAGAAATTTAAACAAAAAGTAAAATCAATTACCGTACTATACATTTTTAACTCAAATTTTACCTTTTAACTGAACTAGCAATTTTTAAGAAATGCATTAATTTAGTCTCAATCTCATATGAAAAGCATTAGACTCCTGGCAGTCTTTCTCTGTTCTCAGATGAAACACATGCATTATAAATTACCACAAAACTACCATTTAATGTACCTGCTCTTACATCATAGCAGATTATTTCCTGTAATGATTAATAAGCTCATTGTTTTACATCTTTCTTCCTTGCCTCAAAGATTCAATAGTCTATAGTTTATTTCTCATTCACACGGGCAGAGTCAAATTAAAGTAAAAGTGGACTTCATTCTTTTTATCTCATGTGCCAACAATAGAAAATGTGGATACAGGGAGGTGATAAGGAAGGAATGGGAAGGGAACTTATATTTATTGAGTCTAAGGCATATACTATGCTACAGATCTGGCTTCCGATTCTCTCATCTAGGTATCTTTAAAGCTGATGTTTTACCCCTCATTGATGTTTTATTTCAGTGATTGTATTTTCAATTCTAGATATTCTCTTTGTTCTTTTATCATATCATGTTCTTAACCTACTGTTCTCTCAAATATTTGAATATTTTAAACATATGTAAGATCTCTTTCAGATTCATCTTTGAATATGTGGTTCCTGGAATATTAATTCTGTTTCTTCTATCTGTTAAAACATTCTTGTTCTGTTTTTTGCCCTGTTATGCTTTGTAATATTTGAGCATGGCTCTCCTCTACCCAGAGTGGCATGTGCTCTGGGCAGAAGTGGTCTCAAATGAAGGTTGCTGGTTTGCCTTTCTTGGAGTCCCTACAAATTTCACTAGTTCTGGAACAGTTTTGAAAGTTAATTTCTTAACTTGGTTTTTACACTTGAAGCACAGAGTTCAATTTTAAAACTCCTATCCATACATAACACAGGCTTAGGGTTCTGATTTTCATTGAGACTTTTATTCACTTATAGTCATTAGGGATTGGTGTGATTTTTATGCTGCATGGCCAAAGGGTAGTTCTTTAAAGATGATTTCATTACCTGGAGATCCCTTCCAGGTTCCTTTGTTTATATGAAGAGCTCAGCTCCAATTCCTTAAGAGGCCTGCAGCCTCAATATTCCACCCAACTCAGGCATTATGCACACAGTCATCTAGACATACATTTAGTTCAGATATTCCATGAATCTACAGTTAAACTTTAGTTCCCAATGACTACTTTGGTTTTCAGATATTCTTCAAACATGGCATCTGAAGTTTTCCCTTTCTTACATGCAAAAGTGGCAATGTGTCCATGTAATCTGTTTGCTTTTAAAATTACAAGATTTAATCTAACATTTGTTGGAATCAGTGTATTGTTGGGTGGTTTCCTGTGTCAACTTAGGCTATTACCATGATGAACGACCCATATGGGTCTGCAATTTTATGGTTATGCATTACACTTAATTTCTTCCTCATAAAACTGAAAAATAGATATTTTCATTTTGCAAAAGAGAAAACCGAGGCTAAGAGAGATCAAGTAATGGTCTAGTGTCATGTAGCAGGTAAGTGGAAAAGCTGGGATTCACACTTCTATCTCTCTGGCGGTTTTGTTTTGAGTTGAGGCAAAGAGAGATGAGACATCGGATAAATTATTTCCTCCTATGATTTTGAAAAAATGTCAGTACAAAATATTATAGAATATAAGAAAATCTTGATCAAGAAATCCTTAAAAATATAACACCCCTTTTCATAACTTTGGTCTACATGCTATCAAGTGTCTGGAAGATCCATGACAGGCAACGAAAATGGGAGTCTTGGAATGTGTCCATATGTTTTACATATCAATTTTGGATAACAAGTTCTGATAATGAAATATAATTCTCGTATTTCATATAACCTTTGAAAAGAAGAATTAAAATACTTTATATTCCTATATGATTTTACAGCTTCTAAAACACTTTCACACACTTTCTCTCAGAAGCAGATGCATATTTAAGACGATCATCACTATCAAATCTATCTACCTTTCAAATACCCTGTTAGCTCTTCTGAATAAACAAAAATAAGAAGACAAATGCTTTCTATTTAAGGAATAATTTTATATATTGTGTTTGGATTATTTCAAAAAGTAAATGACTAACTTTATGTAACTAATACCTAGAGAGAACAATTAATTCACAGAGAAATAGGAAATAAACTGTAGAAGTCATCTTTAATGCAGCTATAGAAAAAGAAGAAAACGCAAAAGACAACAGAAAACATCCTTTGATAAAACATCTAGTTAAAAGTATTCTAAATTTCATTAAAATGAAAAGATACATATCTTAAAATATCTAATAGAATTTATTCATTCAAAAAAATGCTTAATGAGCATGTACTATGTATGTGCCAGACATTGTTGTAGAGATACAACAGTTAGACAAATGAAAGTACCAGCTTTATGGAGCTCACATTCAAGTGATGACATCTTAGATAACATTTTAGATATCCTCTCAGATATCATCTTAGATATATTCTTTTATGTTCCTCCTCTATGAATGCTGTGCTGATTATTATGGAATATTTAATTTTTGAGAGAGAAAAAATATGAAAGGAAATTATTTTTGTATTTATACTTCCCCTTTAAAAACTGTCAAAAAGGTGCTAGTTTAAAAAGTGTACTTGAATATTTCCTATAAAAGGGAATGTGAAAATCTGACTGCCTATTTAAAGCTTCAATCCTGAAAAAAACAACTTGGTCGCTAGTTTTGAATTTTGTGCTAAGAACATCTGGAAAAAGCACAGCTGTAAGCATTCAATGCTCTAAAACTTCAGTGACCAGGAATAAAAGCAATGGAAATAATAAAATTCAGCAAGAATGCAGCTGAACCACATAATAAGGCATAAAACACAAGCCGGCCAACATGACCAAACAACAGGGAACTGTTCTCAGATTGGTAGGAGCCAAAAAAGCATCACTTTTACATTGTTTGTAGGTATATGAAGATAGAATTAAGGAAGGGAAATTTTTTTCCTTCAGATGCCTATGTATCACTAACCAAAAGACTAAACACATCCTAAACATGTGTTGGAGCTCAGAAGACATACAGTCTTACTGTACCTTTAGGAATCTAGATAGTATCACATCATAAGCCCACTTCACTACTTCATTTACTAAAAAATCCTTTCTCCCCTGAGGTCTTGTCACTATTTCCATATAGGTCACCAAATATCTATGTTTCGAACAAGTATAAGTAAAACTATTTGATAATAAAATAATCAGTAAAGATTAATTTGCTCTTCAATAAACTTCAAACTACTAGAAAGACGAGTGATGTAAGTTTCTTACTGCTGAAGCAATTCTTATAAAAGTCACAGTCATCGATCATGAACCTACTTTCCCACTTAGCCCTATGTTATAACCCTCTTTAACACTGAAGTGATGACAGACCACATGATAATTAGAACTCAAAAACATTCATTAGATAAAGCATTGCTAATGGAAAATAAATCAGTGAGTTTAGTGTGGGGGAGATTAAAAGGAACCCCACATCTTTTTAATTTCACTCAGATGCAAAGAGAAAAAAATTATCCAAATTGAAGGTTGCAGCAATCAAAAAGTTGAACAAGAAAACAGGATGAGGTATAGGAAGGAAATCCATCTTCATGTTTCAATTATTTAATTGTTTCAATGTTCTTAATCATATTATTGTCTATCTGTAAAGTACCAAATCACATTTATGTATTTATAATAAGCCTTAACTAAACATGAAAACAATGTTATATTATTTGATTTCATATTTTGTCCCTGAAATTTAAACAAGAAAACAGAAATGAATAATGAAAGGCATAAAACATGTGAGATTTAATACTTTTATTAGATAACTTTGAAGATAAAATGACCAAATAATGCATTATAAAATTTTCTGTTTAAAAGAAAATTTGTTCAATATAGGAAGACAAAATTTTAACAAGCTACCAGAGAATATAGAAGTTTGATATTACATTTTTGTCACCCTAAAGTCCATTAACTAGAAAACAAATGGTAGCATACACTGCATTTATGATCAATGTCAACAATAAATAGACATAAGGCTCAAGTTTTCATTCAAAAATATTCTAACTCTAAAATGAACAGCTCATTTTCTTTTTTCTGAGCCAGTTTTATATATTTGAGATATCTTTTCATTCTTTCAATCAAAAAATATTCATTGAGCATGTCCTAAGCATGTCCTAAGTACTGTTCTAAATAATTATATAGAGTGGCTGGCAAATAAGATATGCCTCTTGCTCTCAAGGTAGATCTATATTATTTAGTGAAAATATTCATATTAATAATATTAAGAACAACTGCCAGCACAATTTGTATGACATAAACAAAATGTTCCATATCTCTTCCTTTGATAATTAAGGCTCTTGACACACCTCAAGGTCATTTGTGTGACAATAATGTCACATTATACAGAACACACCATCTGCCAATTAGAAATATCTGAGTTATAAGTACAGTATTCCTCACTTACAAGCAACCACTTCATCTAGGACCAGCTCCCCCAGCTGTGCTATTAAAACAGCTCTTCTCTTCCAGATGACCAACATTAACTTATTGCCATAGTCCTTAGCCCTATGGACTAACCCAACTAGTCTTCACCCTAAACAAGAACCGTAATCTGGGTGCACCTTCTCTGGCCATACATAACACTAACCTGACAAATCCGCCTCTACCCCTGTACTGCAAAAACCAACCAATAACTAATTTTTCTTACATAGAAATTTACAAGTTAAACAAATACTATGATAAGTATTACAAACATTACCCTTGAAATTTCTTTATTTCACAATAATCCCTAGATCTACATCCCTTGTTCTGTGTCATAAAAGATAAATTTGAAAAAATGCAAGTATAAACTCAGTTTGTGTTGTGTAACAGAATTTGTAACATTCAAGAAAGAAGCTAGCCGGGTGTGGTGGCTCACACTTGTAGTCCTAGCACTCTGGGAGGCCAAGGCAGGTGGATTGAATTTAGGAGTTCGAGACTAGCCTGAGCAAGAGTGAGACCCCATCTCTACCAAAAATAGAAAAAATTAGCCAGGCATGGTGGCACATGCCTGTAGTCCCAGCTACTTGGGAGGCTGAGGCAGAAGGATCACGTCAGCCCAGGAGTTTGAGGTTGCTGTGAGCTAGGCTGACACCACAGCACTCTAGCCAGGACAACAGAGTAAGACTCTGTCTCAAAAAAAAAAAAGAAGCAAAATTTCACAATGTATTATAATTTTAAAGATGATATAATAATTATAAATAAATTCTAGGGAAATGTTCATAAGTTAATAGAAGATATAGGTAGTATGAAATTTTCACAGTAAATTCATAGTAAATTACTATGAAAAAATTATTTTACCATAAACATCATTTACAACATAACTCTAGAAATGACTGTTGCATAGTTATAGAAATAGTTCTTTAAATCTTCAGCAAAATACTTTAGAAGAATATTAAAACTTTGCTGTATGAGTGAAACATAATGCTACATTTTTTTGTCTTTATATCTGCCATGTTCCATACATGATTTGAGGGTCATTAGCATTTTAAAAGATTATCACCAAAGATTAAAAACATCAAAAGTCTATTTCATAAAATCATAGCCAAAATCCTATATATGGGTTTGAACCTTGCATTTACCAAGCCTTAGGCTATGGTTCTGTTTTGTTACATATGTAATACATGTTCATTGGGAAACAATTCAAACAAAAATCATACAAAGGAAACAAAACACAGAACCAGCACCATCTCATACCCCCAAACCAACACCAACCCCTGGACCCAGTCAACTTCCTTCCTCTACCTCCCAGTATTTTCCTGGAGTCTTGACAGAAGATACATATAAAATGAACTATTTATGTTTTCCATAAAGAGATCGTTTTAAAACTCTGACGGAGTCCTCCTTATTAAGACTCAAATGGTGGCCAGAATTTGCTGGGGCACATGCTTGTTTCTCTATTAATATCAATTATTAAAAAATGGTATTAAATATTACAAATCTATATATAAATTAGATAGCAATAACAAGTAAAAGTCATATTAGTTCTACCCAATATCTATTGAAGAAATATCACTAAGCACTGAAGAACAGCACATTTAAATTTTACTTTTAAAACTTTGTTTTTAATATTACCTGTCCCAGTCCATGCTGACTGCCCATCAGTAAGTGTAATAACAAAACCAGATCCTAGTGTTTTCTCCCAAGATATTTGCAGAAAATGAATTATGTTGGGTTCAGAAGTGAGACAGATTCTGCTTACTTTTCTCTCCATTTCTTGATACCTACAATGGAAGAATAAAATTAATATTTTTGTAAGAAATTGTAACTCAAATAATGTTGTTTTCAGTACTGGTCTCTCAGCTATATAAACACCAAGGAAATAAGAAAATAAATAAAACAAAAAACTGTATAATACAGTCAACCACTTAATTGAGTAAATCATAGTTTTGTTCAACATGGACTCCCAACTTTTACAGATAAGAAAAGCAGAGGCCCATAAATGGAAAATGAGTAATAGAGATGAATAAGAATTACCATCTCAACAATAGGAAGAGTATATTTTATCTTTTCTTTTCCACAAAAGTCAATAGCCTCTTTCTCTACCACAAAAGAAATAGTTACTAGAACTTGTATAAATGACCTGGGGATGATATCAGGACTGGAAGTGACTGTAATTAGTGAGGATAAATTTGACCAAATACCTTAGTGTCTGTCTGGATAAAGACTATGTGAAATGAAAAAGGGAAGTAAGCACAAAGATAGGAAAAGAAAAATCTCAGAACCCAACAAATGGCAGTACCCAGTTATGCCTCTTTAAGAAAGGGATGCCCAGGCTCAGTGATTCAAACAGTCTGTCCACTGAGTCAAGAGCACCCTGTAATAGAGATGGGTTATATCAGATTATCACAGCCCAAGTCGAATAAGCTTTTTATTTTTTTGCATTTTAAAAATTCTCTATTTAAGTTTATATACAAGTGGAAAAGTATATATATGAACAATACAACTGGAATCTATTTAAGCTGTACCTAGATCAAGAAGCAGAATATCACCACTCCAGAACTCATTCTCATATTCCCTCCCTTCCAGTCACTACCTCTCCAAATAACCAAATAACTCCAAATAACCAAATAACCTCTCCAAATAACTATCCTATCTTCTAACAAAGATTAGGGTTTTGAATGTTTTTGTACTTTATGTAAATATAATCATATAGCATGTTCCATTTTGTTTGTGCCTGGCTTCTTTTGCTCCACATTATGTTTGAGAGATTCATCCACATTGCATCTTATAAGTTGTAGATGATTCTCAGTGTTGTATAAGATTGCATTATATGAATATAATACAATTTCTTTATCCATTCTCCTGGTGATAGGCATTTGGATACCTTCCAGGTTTTGACTATTACAAACAGTGCTGCCATGAACATTCTAGCAAATATCTGTGCATTTCTGTTGGGTATGTACCTATGAGTAAAATTTCCAGATTAGAGGATATGTTCAGTTTTGGTACTACACAGCAACTGTTTTTCTTTTTCTTTTCCTTTTTTTTACCCTCCTCTTTTTGAAATAGGGTCTCACTCTGTTGCCCAGGCTAAAGTGCGGTAGTGTCATCATAGCTCACTGCAACCTGAAACTCCTGGGTTCAGGTGATCTTCTTGCCTCAGCCTCCCGAGTAGTGGGGCCTACAGGTAGGCACCACCATGCCCAGCTAATTTTTTGGTTTTTGGTAGAGGCACGATCTCACTATGTTGCCAAGCCTGGTCTTGAACTCCTGGCCTGAAATGATCCTCCCACCTCAGCCTCCCAAAGTGCTAGTATTACAGGCATGAGCTACCTGGCTGTACCAATTTACAATCAATCAGTGTATGAGAATTCTGACTACTCCTCATGCTTGTAAACATTTTCCATCTTTTGCATTATAGCCATTTTGGTTGATATATAGCGTTATTAAATTGTGATTCTAATTCACATTTCCCAAATAAGTAATGGACTTTGAGTCCCTTTCATATAGTATTTATTGGACATTTGAATATCCTATTTTGTGGAGTGTCTGTTCAATCTTGTCAAAGTTTTTATTTAGTTGTCTTGTTCTTATTGATGATCTTATTTATCTGTTCTTTGGGTTTTTTTAATTTGTTCTTAATGAGTCCTCTTATAAACGTATGTATTGTGAGTATCTTCTCCCACTCTAAGTTACCTTTTCATTTTCACAATGGTATCTTTAGATGAAAATAAATATGATTTATCAATTTTTTTATGTTATGGTTAGTATTTTTTGAGTCCTGCTTAAGAAATCTTTGGTCACTAAGATGTTCTCCTGCGTTATCTAAAAGCTTTATAATTGTATCTTTCACATTTAGAACTCCAATCCATCTGGAATTGTGTATCATGTCAGGTAGGGGTCAAGACATATTTTTCCACATGGATATTTAATTACACCAGTACTACTTATTGAAGATCATCCTTTGCAATTCAGTGTTTCCTTTGTCATAAACCATGTGACCGAGTATGTATGTGTCTATATCTATCTACATTCTTTATTCAGTCTCATTAGTCACTATGTCTAGCAATACATCAATCCCATGCTATGCTAATTACTATAGTTTTACAATAAGTCTTAATAACTAATACTGTAAACCTCCCACTTTTGTTTCTCTTAAGGATTGCTTTGGTTAATCTTAGCCATTTGTATTTCCATACGAATTTTAAGATGAGAATGTCAATTTCTGCAAAAGTACCTAGTGGTGTTTTGATAGGATACTTTGTGGAGATATGACAGCTTTCCAATATTGAGCTTTCAAATCAATAAGGATGGCATGTCTCTTGATCATTTAAGCCTTATTTCTCTTATTACTGTTTTTATTTTGAGAGTAGAGGTCTTGTACTTCTTTTGTTACATTTGCTTTTAGGTATTTGAAAGTAAATTTCTGAGTGATCCAAGTTAACTCCCTTACACTGATTTCAGATTTACTAAATAATCTGTTCATACTTAGATCTCACTGCACACACATTTTACACAGACTAAAAGACAACTCTAACAAAAAAATTCTTTCCCTTAGAAAAATTTTGCATATGGCAATAGGCATTTGCCTTTCCAATTCTGAATCTCTGATCTTGATTGGAAAATCCTAAATCCTACAGAGAAAAGAAAAAAAAATTCTTAGTAAAACTAGTATCAGATAACTGAAAAACTGCCTTGGTTACCTGGACTACTCCTACAGTACCATCCTATAAAATATCTTTGAAGGTTGTGTTTAATTGATATTCGAACAAAATATTCATGGATGGTTAATTATTCTTTGTCTTAGGGAAGGTTGTCCCAATCTTAGCTCAGTAAAATCAATAGGATATAGCCTGCAACAGTCAAAATTAAATACTAAGAAGTCAAACTATTTACACAAAAGCATCATTCCTCAGACTCCATTAAACAGTAGAACAAAATAATTTCGCCATGCAGAAATAGCTGAAAGAAATATTTCTATTTTATCATAAAATGTATTTTTCACTCTACACAATAAAGAACAAAAGAAGAATTGAGAGTACACAATGTATTAATACTATTGGAAGTTAGGGCTGGAAGGGAGTCAGATCTAAGATAATCATTATCATCCATTTGTTAAATACTTTGCAGTTTCATAAGAACTTTATTATTACTTCAACAAACAACAAAAATCTACATAACATAAACATTTTAAAAAGTAATCTCGCCCTCCCCAAAACAACTATGTTTATTTGCCCATTTCACCTCCATGTCCTTATATACAGACACATATAATGTCTAAATGTCTTATAAATAAATATCAATTCATATTGCATTTTAGGTATACTCTGAAAAAAAGCCGTTTTTTCATGTAATTACAGAGTTTCGCAACTAGCATTCTTAGTATTCTTAGTGACTAAATAATAATTCATTAAATGCCATAATTAAACTATGTTGACATATATTAGCTTCCTAATCTTTACCAGAACCCTACAAATATATTATAGCAACTATTAGTATCCTCATTGCATGAATGAAAGACAGAGGTAAAGTTTAATACCCAACATCACACACCTAATAAGCGGTGGTGAAAGGACTCAAATCTACCACCTGCCTTTCTTATCACAGCACTTGGCCTGCAATTAGGAATGAAGAAGTCTAGTAGGGCTGAAGTTAAGAAAAATCAGAACTCCAAGAGTTTCTAAAGTTACCAGGTAAAGAAACAGGGTTAGACTGCAAAAGAGGTGTGAGCAGGGAGCTTCTGCCTTGTGATAAGCATTGCCAGATGAGAAGCTTTTTTTTAAGACTACTCTAAAACAAAACAAATACTTTTATTTACAGTCTCCCATCAAATGGTAGTGAACCAAGCTCATATTCTGCAATCATATAAAACATGGGAAACTAAATAAACCAGTCTTGATTCTGGATCAAGCTACAGAAAAGAAATTTACCTCTCTGATATCCTATATCTTATTGATAACTGAGTGCTAAACACATCTACCTGGGATTCCAAAGCCTGTCCTTGTCCCAAAGAAGGCTTTAAATTATCTCAAATCTGTTACCCATGGATTCTACTTATTTTCCCTAGTAATATGAATTGAGACATTACAGATTAAGTCTTACTACACTTATATATGGCAGGCCTTTTCTCAACGCTAAACACTTTCTGTTCATTAAAAACAGTTTTAGTAAAACATGACTTCTAAGTCCCTTACCACTTTGATTATTCTCCTCAAAATTTACGCCAGAAGGGGTCAGAGCAAGATGACTGAATCGAAACCTCCAGTGATTGTCCCTCTGCACAAACACCAAATTCAACAACTATTTACACTAGCAAGCTCCTTCAGAAGAACAAATCAGGTTAACAATCATACTACCTGGTTTTAACATGATATCAAGGAAAGAGGCACTGAATAGGGCAGAAAAGACAGTCATGCATTGTCTACACTACCCCTCCACCATACCCAAGCAGTGCTGAGCCAGCTCCCCAATGGAGGCAAAATCTGGTGCCCAGGGGGAGGGAGAGTGAAGTAATTGTGGGATTTTGAATTGAAACTCTGGGCCACCTTGGCAGAGGAGAATACAACACAGAACAGAATTCTGGAAGTGCCCACTGAGAACACATTTAGACCAGCCTGGCCAGAGGGAAATCCTCCCATGAAACCAGAGTTGTGGCTAACCCCACTACTGGCTGAAAAAAGCATGCTGGGGCCTGGACTAAATTCATAAGGCAGTTGGGCCACAAAGGATGTAGTCCTTGTACAATTCCTGCAGTTATGCTGGCTTGGAGCCAGTGGATTTGAGGTGTACATGACCCAGTGAGACACCAAGCCTGTGCCTGTGTCACCCCTAACACAACTACAGGCATTGCAGCTCAGGAAGGGTCTTCTTCCACTTGGGGAAAGAAAGGACAGAGAACAGTTCAAAAGATTTTAATTAAGCTACTCGGGTACTATCTCAGCTTCAGTAAAGTACCCAAGCAGACTCCTAAAGCCCCTGAGTCCAGGCCTCAGTTCCTGGATAGCATTTATGGACCCACCTTGGGCCAGAAGGAATCACTCTGCCCTGAAGGGAAGGACTCAGTCCTGACAGGATTCACTACCTGCTGACTAAAGAGCTTAGGCTTTGAATAAACACCAGAGGTAGCCAGGCAACAGTCATCATGAACTTTGGGTAAGACTGGGCTGGCATCAGGTGCGACCAGACACTGGTGGCCACAAGGGAGTGCCCAAGTCACTTCCCAGCACAGAGAGTGATGGAAGAGAGTGAGAGACTTTGTCTGGTAATCGAGGGAATTCTCTCCTATCTTACCAAGGCAGTACCACCAGCAGTCTGCAAGAATAACAGCATTACTAGGTTTGGGACACCCTCAGTGCTCATACAGCTGCGGTGACCAAAGACCTGGACTGTAATACTCAATTCCACTTGAACATCTGGAAAGCCTTCTCAAGAAGGACAGACATAAATAAGCCCAGACTACAAAGATTAAAATACATACCTAACTCTTCAATGCCCAGACATCAACATTCACAAATATCAGGAATATCCAGGAAAACGTGATCTCACCAAATGAACAAAATAAGGTACCAGTGACCAATCCTAGAGTGATGGAGATATGTGAACTTTCAGAAAAAGAACTCAAAATAGCTGTCCTGAAGAAGCTCAAGGAACTTCAAGACAATACAGAGAACAAATATGAAAGCCTATCAGAAATTTCACAAAGGCTGAAATAATTAAAACCCAAAACAATACAAAAAAAATAAGCAGAAATTCTGCCGCTCAAGAATTCAACTGACAAACTGAGAAATGTATCACAGTCTCTCATCTGCAGAATTGACCGACTGGAAGAAAGAATTAATGAGCTTTAAGACAGGCTATATGAAAATACACAGTCCCAAGAGAAAAAAGAATGAAAAAGAAGGGAGAATTCCTACAAGATCTAGAAAATAGCCTCAAAAAGGAAAATTTAAGAGTTCTTGGCCTTAAAAAGGAGGTAGAGAGAGACACTGGGGTAAAAAGTTTACTCAAAGAAATAATAACACAGAATTTTCTAAACATACAGAAAGATACCAATATTCAGGTAAAAGAAGATCATAGAACATTAAGCAGATTTAACCCAAACAAGGCTATCTCAAGTCATTTAATAATCAAGCTCCCAAAGGTCACAGATAAACACAAGGTCCTAAGGGAAGCAAAAAAAAAAGAAAAAAATAACATATAAAGGAGCTTCAATACATCTGGCAGCAGACTTCTCAGTGGGAACCTTACAGGCCAGGAGAGAACAGCATGACATATTCAAAGTGCTGAAGGAAAAAAACTTTAACACTAGAATATTATATTTTCCAAAAATATTCTTCAAACATGAAGGAGAAATAAACACTTTCCCAGACAAAGGCTAAGGGATTTCATCAACAGCAGACCTGTCTTACAAGAAAGGTTAAAAGGAGTTCTTCATTCTGAAAGAAAAGGACATTATTAAACAATAAGAAATCTTCTGAAAGTATACAACACACTGGTAACAGTAAGTACACAAAGACAGAATATTCTATTGCTGTAATTGAGGTATATGAACCACTTAAATCTTGAGTAGGAAGGCTAAAAGACAAAACTATCAAAAATCACTACAACTTTCTGAGATATAGATTGTATGAAAAGATATGGATGGAAACAATATAAGGTTAAACAGCAGCAGGGACAGAGTCAAAGAGTAGAACCTCTTTGTTTACAAGCAAAGTTGTCATATGTTTAAATTAATTAGTTATAAATGTTTTTTGCAAACCAAAATTTTAAAAACCTGCAACAGATATACAAAAATTAAAACCAAGAAATTAAAACACACTACCAGAGAAAATCATTTTAACAAAGGAAGACAGGAAGGAAGAAAAAGAGGACCACAAAACAACCAGAAATCAAATAACAACATGGCAGTCATAAATCCTCACCTATCAATAATAACATTGAATATGAATGGACTAAACTCTCCAATCAAAAGAAACAGAGTGGCTGAATGGAAAAAAAAAAGAGCCAACTATATGTTTTCTGCAAGAAACCCACTTCACCTATCAAGATACACATAGACTGAAAATAAAGGGATGGAAAAAGATATTCCTTACAAATGGAAACAAAAAAAAGAGCAAGAATAGCTATACTCCTATCAGATAACATAGATTTCAAGACATAAACTGTAAAAAGAGACAAAGAAGGTCATTATATAATGATAAGTGGGTCAGGTCGGTAAGAGGACATAACAATGCTAAATATATAAACACTCAACACTAGAGCGCCAAGAAATACAAAGCAAATATCAGAGGTAAAGAGAGAGACAGACCCCAATACAATAATTATTGTAGACCTCACCATTCCACTTTCAGCCTTGGACAGATCATTCAGACAGAAAATCAACAAAGAAATGTTGGACTTAATCTGCACTATAGACACACTATAGTCTGAAGGGGGTGAGAGGTAAGAGAGGAGTCTTATAGGACTGAGCCTCAAAAGGACATCCAGCCATTATCCTCTGCTTGGTGTGTGGGGGAAAAAACCTACACATCTGGTCACAGGAGTCTGTGTTGATTGTGGTTTGAGTGAAAGAATAGAAAAAGCAATTTTAGTTTGTTTTTTTCCACTCAGAGGGATGATAATTATAAAGTGCTAGAGCTGCACTCTCTTACATTAAAGGATACAACGAATCCAGAGAAAACCGCAGAATAAAAAAAATCTCAGATGAAACGTGTAAAACCCCTTCAAATTGATAAATTAGCAATAATTCTAATTTCTACCAGTTTACTCAGAAAACTATTATTCTTTCCAATAAAAGACATTATAAAATAATACTTGCAACCCCATCAATTAAGCATGTTAAAATTTTAAAATATTTAAGTTTGTAGGTTTGATATCATAATCACTGAGAAACATAATTATTTTAAAATATTTAATTTAGTCAAAAATTTTTCCTAAGATGAGTTCCTCTTTGCCTAGATGTGCTTGATTCTGAAACTGTCCATTTATAAATATGAACTTTTAGATCAATTAGTCAATACACTTCACACGCAGTAAATTACTCACATGCCCTGTAATCCTTAAATTTGAAAATTACTGGAGAGTGTGTCTTACTGTTTTTCTATAACAATCACTGAAAAAGGCATATAGTTAGAGGCTCACATATTCTAATACACTCAAAACCCACAGTTTTGGGGGAAGGGAGTACAAGAACTATTTGCGGAATGCCATTTTTGCCTCTATAGTATTTCTATACACATTTAAAATGATTATTTATTCTTAAACATACCTTAAGAACAATGGCTATTGTTCGAATTAATATAACTTTAGGAAAGGAAAATATAGCACCTAGAATACTATGAAACAGGAATTGATTTCATTGCTTTTTTTTAACCATATTTGAAACAAGTGACAAATTTCTAATTATAGAGACAAATTCATTGAAAATTCAATATTCCACATGCTTGCCAGTAATTCATTCTACTTTCATAATAATAAGGGCTCTAAACTCAATGTCACTAAAATAAAATCTGGGGATCACATTAGTTTTAAAAACATCTTTGTTTTATTCATGCTTCAAATATTTTCCAATTATCTGATTAATTCTAGAGATTCATCATAAAAATTAAATTATTTTATTTTAAAGATTCTATTTTAGGTAACTTAGATTTGAAACTTTGGATACTACCTGTGAACCATGTTTAAGCACGTAACATTAACAACCCACATATGATAACACAGTATCCTATAAGTATTTTGTTCCTGAGTAGCCTCAAAAATGTTTTCTTTTATCAAGTTTTAATTTCCTGATAATATATAATACTATTTAAACCAATTCTGAAAATACTTCATTCTTTTACTTACTGAGGTACCTTCTCACTAAATGTCATATACAAAACATCTGAGAATCAACCACAGAAAAAGGAAAAGAAGGATGACATGGAAATGTCTTTTAACATTTTTTAACAGCAAATCAACGGACTGTTTGCTTTTACCAGCCCTGTAAATGGGAATAGTTAGCCACAGTTTTTTGCTCCTAGACTACTTGAAGAACAGGTGGAATCCTTTTCAGAGGGACGGACTGATTGACCAGGGCTATAAGAAAGCCTGTGTTTTGTTTTCTAAGGGCACTAAAGGTCACACTAGCATCAGCACCTCTCCCAGCCAGAGCCAACCATCTAAGACAAGCCTGCAGGTGGAAACAGTTGGGTCCCACCCCAATTTGTACATCAGTAGCTTTATTGAGAATTCAGAACAGTTGAGAATTGAGAAGCTTATCTTTAGTACTTTGTGTCTTTGATACTTGGCCTCTCTCTTAGAAGAGAAATAAGTTGTTGGCTAGTATGCAATTGATGTGATCTACAGTCTGAACAAATGCCATTCACAGTTGCTTCTGAATAAACAAGACACTTTTTAAATTAGTTTACAAAGAATTTTGTATGCCCTTTTGGATGCTGATAAGAAGCAGTGCAGAAGCCAACTCTCTTAGGTCAGCTCAAGTTAGTTACAACACTATATCATTGATAACACCATTTTGAACTTGAGCTTCTTTTATTTTCCTTTATGGTAAATTATGGCTTCTTTTCAAGCTGCTTGGGTTGCAGGTGTTCAAACTTCTGCAGCTCTGCCAAGGAGTTGCACTTGCAGATCAGAAAGGGCTAAATGCATGTTTCTAATGAAGCAATTAACTTAAGTGCCCCCTTGTTGAGAAAAGTAGTCTGATACCTAAAGTGAGTTCAGAATAAAGATTAGCACACAGCACATGCTGTTAATAGTCTGTAATTAGATTCCTGGTCACATTATTTTGTTTGACCTTATATTTTTTTTCTTAAAGGAGGAAAAGAAAAATGTAAATGGCAAACCAAAAGTGTGGTGATGGATTTTTTAAAAGTCTTATCACATTATAAAATTCAAGGAAAGGAACATATATAATTAATAGATAAAAAGAAAAGAAAGGTTTATGCAACCTTTATGCACTAGGCTATTTACTTCTGATAAGACAAACATCACATAACAATTTAGAAAAATTAAGTGCAAATGAAAGGACTATTTTTTATTTGTTTATTACAGTAATATGACTATTCACATTTATTCTTTTATAAGAACTCCCACATTGAGAATGTTTTTAATTACTAATTTATTCCCAGTATTTTCATTATTAATAGAGACACATATTTGCTGGTTGGTATTACCAAAGAGTAAATTAAGATTTATTTTTTAATGACCACAAAATCAATTTACCTTTAAATTTCCAAAGCAATTAAAATAACAATATCAAGCTGCTATTAGAAAAAAGTGCTTTCCTGAAATAAAATTTTCAGGTTAGAATTTTCTAAACTTTAAATGTAAAGAATTTACAGAATTACTAAGATTAAATACTTTCCCAATCATGTCAGAATTAACTCCTGGTAATTTTGAAAATGAAAGTAAGGTAATCACCTGTCCAAGTTTTCCTTAGATTTTCCCAGCTTTAAAACTGAAAGTCCCAGATTCCAGGAAATCTCTGTATACCAGGCAAACCAGGATGACTGCTCATCCTATAGTAGTAAAACATAGTTACAACTGTTAACACAATTCTTGTTCAAAAACGTGTTTTATACAGCTGAGGTTCAAGAAAGACATTAAATTAATTAATCTCATGCTTAGAGAATAAAGTATTAGAACTATAAGTCTAAAAAATAAGACATCTCTGCCAAGGTCACAGTCCCTTCTCAATTACCTCTCATGACTGTGGAATGCCAGTTGCTGCCATTCCAAATATCATATTACTGCTCATTTCCTCTGCTTATCTTTTACAAACGCCATTAATAATCATTAGTTGCAGTGATTCATTTAAATTTCACTTCCTCCTTTTCTCTTACCCTATGAAGTGAGCACTAAAAAGCAGTAAAAAGACCTAATGAATAAATAAATTTCTCACATACGATCTAATACCTAGCTCCAAAGTGCCCTTAAAATTGGACCCAAAGTTCCAAGACTATGATTTCCTTCATATTCATCAAATGGCCAAAGTCGATTACAAATAACCTTGGCAGAAAGGATGAGAATACTCTTATCATTTTGGAAACTTCCTAGACTGTCCCAAGAACACTTTAGTTCTAATTGTAGTTTCATGTGAGAATGACACTTAACAGAACTGAAGAGATAAGATAGTACCTGAAATACAGCATTAACTAAGCAACAATCTTTTTTTGATAAGAACTTTGTAATTACAATTTCTTCAGCCTCGAAATTTTTGACACTTCTTTTATAATTCCAGAAAAGTGAGTGTGTTCCTACGAAACACCATCAATTACACTAATATACAGTCTTTTCTACTTGAAAAAAATGTGTTACTCAGAACTGAAATGTAACTAAAAGCACTTGTATGAAAAAGGAACAAGACTTGCACTGTACTTTTTCTCCCATGCACAAACCCACCATTTACTTACAGCTATACCCATTTATTTGCCCATTTTTTAATGGCAAACAAGGAGATGAATGATAAGATTAGGGTACAAGAGAAATGAGAGTTAGCCCCAGAAAAGAAAGAAAAAAAAAACTATAACATATCCTCAATTGCTGATGCTACCTAATACCACCATCACCCATACAGAAATATTTAGGAACCATACAAAATTGCCAATACTTAATAATTTTTAACCTATAAAATGGCAATTGCATATGGTTCAAATAATAACACTTATAAGCAGCACATGAGGACTTGCACTCATAATTAAATGACTAAGTATATATTTATATCACAGGCTACAATTTCTCAGTCTAAGTCATTTCAACTGTATCCCTGAACACAGTTTGGACAACTCTAGTGGAGGAGATTCCAGGGTATAAGCAAAGGTCTCAAAACTGAGTTCCCTTGGGTGATACATTCTCAAAGTGAACTGAAACTTTGTTCCTAAAATTTAAATCAAGCCCTGTTCTCTCTTGCAAGGGTGCAAGTCCTAATACCTCCAGGGGCCACAAGTGTCAGCTATAATCCCATATGCATCCACTGCATGAGGGGTGGGGACTATGGCATATTGGAAACTGCAAGTACCATATAAAATGGTAGCCACTACTCATTGCAAAGTAGACTGTTATTATGGGTTAAGTACAGATCCTTGGTAGTCTGCCATTCTGATTATTCAGGAAACTGACAAATTCCAATTTTTATGCAGAAGTCACTTGACTTTTAATTGGTGGCTCATGTTTTAAAAAAAAAAATGCTGGATATGAGTAAGATGGTGTGATATCCTCTGAAGAATAAGAATTCTGCAGCCATTTACAGACAAAAGTCTCTTGGGATTCAGGTAGAAGGCTTTTAAAAGCCAGTGGAGCCCAACCTAGGAAGGCCATTTTCAGAGGACAGACCTGCACCCAAGTGACAGGCACAGTGACTGGGTTCAAGCATGGAAACAACCCCATTCCCTGAAGTGCCTGGCTTCAGCCCCATTTGGCTCTGAGCCTGCAACCAAAACCATCTGCCAAGGGGTCCTGGAGGAATCATGTGAACTAGTGCATCAGAAAACCCATATGCCTGCCAACATCAGTCTCAGCAGTGGACCGAAAAGTTAGCTTGAAACTTGGCTCCAGCTTCCCTCAGCTGTGGTTCTAAGTACTGTTCACACAAGAAACTAAAGGAGGACTTGCCTATCTGAGCCACAGGAACAGGCTTGCCGCCCTCTATCCCACAGCAAATACTGAAGGAGGGGTCCTATTTCAGTTAGAGCTGCTTTCTGCCACAGCCTGGGAAATATCCTACCCATGTAGAAAACTGCAGGGATACTCACCCATCTGAGGCACCGGGGCAGACTTACCACCCTACATCCCACAGCAGATCCTTAAGGGGCCCACTCTCAGCTCCAGGCCCTCTCTGCCACGGTCAGGAAACTATCCCAGCTAAGTAAGGAACTGCTGGGAGACATGCCTATCTGAGCTACAGGGACAGGTGTGTAAATCTCCATCCCATAGCAGATCTTGAAGTGGCTCTGTCTAAGCTCCAGCCCTCTTGCTGCTGCAAGTGAACTATCTTGCCTGTGCATGGAACTGCTGGGAGAAGCATCCATCTGAGCCACCAAAACAGGTTTGCCAGCTTCAGTCCCACAGCAGATTCTGAAGGGGCATAATCTCAATTCTAGCCCCTCTCGCTACAGTCAGAGAACTATCCCAAAAGCACAAAGATCTGATAGGAGACACATGATCTGAGCCACTGGAACATACTTGCCAGTATTCCACTGTAGATCTTGAAGAGGCCCTGTCTTGGCTACATCCTCTTACTACAACAAAGAAGTAATCATGCTCATGTTGAAAACTGCTGGAAGACTAGCCATCTGAACCACCAGGACAGGCTTGCCAACCTCTATCCCAGAACACATCCTCAGCAAATAACTGATAACGAGCAGGCACTAGTTCTGACACACCAAGTTTAATCCGACCTCACTATGGCCTCAAGGCGTACCTCTCTACCCCACCCAAGGAGGGAGACAAATCTCAACTGTGCATTTCAACTAAGCATAGCAATGGGTCCATCCATCCTTGATCTACTTAACCTTGGGACCCTTCTGCAACCCTGAAACCAGTCCAACTGCTGAACTCAAATACCAAAACCTTCTGGACAGGGAATACATCCTGTGGTCCAGCCTGATCAGAGGCAATTGCATTGCCCATTCAGCAGCTCATTCTGATTATAGAGCTCAACCAGTGGTCTTGCCAAATAACAGAAACTAAGTAGCTATCCCACAAAAATTCAGAGCAGAGGTAGCAGCCCAGGCATCTAGAGAACCTAAAAGTAAGCTCTGCCTACCAGGGTCATTACCACCTAACCTATACAGAATCATTAGCTAGACTAAACAGTGAAGGTCTATCCCTGCCAAAGAACACCTATAAAAGCCAGAAAAAGGTAGCTGTCTCCACAAATATGTAAATACCAACACAAAACACAAAATTACAGACTCAGGAAATCATGACACCTCCAAAAGAAACTAACAAAGTTCCAACACTGGATTCCAAAGGGAAAAAAATAAATAAATCTATGAAATAACAGAAAAACAAGAACAATCCTTGTAAAAATGTTCAGGGAATCCAAAGAATATACAAACAAAAAATTAAATAAGATTTATAAACAACATATGAACAAAATAAGAAGTTTGACAAATAGAAACAATTTTTCAAAAACAGATATCTAAGAGATGGCACAGAAACTATCACTAGAGTAAATAGACAACCAACAGAATGGGAGAAAATATTTGCGCTCTACTATTCCGATAAAGGTCTGATAACAAGAATCTACCTAGAACTCAAAAGAATTAACAAGAAAAAATCAAACAACCCCATTTATAAATGGGCAATGGAAATGAACAGAAACTTTTCCAAAGAAGACAGAATAATGGCTAGCAAACATATAAAAAAA
>CAUYRT010087241.1:0-76845 GCA_963574885.1 Lepilemur ruficaudatus | reverse complement strand
ATCTATCTAATCATTTATTTATATCAGTATGGATTACAGATATTTATTTTATACTTTGGGTTACGATCCAACATGACTTTATTTTGTTGCTGAAATTGCTCCCACCCTGGCCACTGGGAGCTCTGTCTGTCTGTTGGCTCAAGTGTCCCTGGGATGGCCCCATCCTCTCCCATCACCTCCAGCACTTCCTTACTTTTTTTTTTTTTTTTTTTGAGACAGAGTCTTGCTCTGTTGCCCGGGCTAGAGTGAGTGCCGTGGCGTCAGCCTAGCTCACAGCAACCTCAGACTCCTAGGCTTAAGCAATCCTCCTGCCTCAGCCTCCCAAGTAGCTGGGACTACAGGCATGTGCCACCATGCCCGGCTAATTTTTTCTATACGTATTTTTAGTTGGCCAATTGATTTCTTTCTATTTTTAGTAGAGATGGGGGTCTTGCTCTTGTTCAGGCTGGTTTCGAACTTCTGACCTTAAGAAATCCTCCTGCCTCGGCCTCCCAGAGTGCTAGGATTACAGGCGTGAGCTACTGCGCCCCGCCAACATGCTTCCATTTTTATTCTGCCTGTGAGGAATCCCTCTCTGGATCCTCTTCCTCCTCTGATGTGTGAAATTGCATGTGGCAACTCGGACTTCGGGGAGTCGTCTGAACTACATTTTGGACAGGGGGAGAGGATGGAGGGGAAGAGGGGAGACCATTCTGGACCATAGGGAGGTACAGGAATGTGAGGAGAATATGGTGTGAGCCAAGAGATGTAACTAGTATCAGAGCTACTGATGGAGATAGAACTCTGCTGCCTCCTCTCACCCCTGCACAGGCAATAAGGCTGGAGACGTAGGGATGGAAGACATGGGAAGAGTTTTGCAAGGTGGGATAAGGAGCATGGATTTTATCTTGAAGGCAAAGGATGGAGATGACAAGACTAGATGCCTGTTGCTGGAAAATCTGATTGTTCCCAGGTGAGGAACAGATTGGGGGTGGTGGGCAAGCCTGGGGCTGAGAGCTCAGCTGGCAGCTGCCCGCAGTATTCCAGGGCAGAGGCTACGAGCTGGTGGCTGTGCTAGCCCAGGCCAGGGAGACCTGGCGTTGTGGCCTCAAGGTGGAGTGGAGGGGGCCGCGGGGAGCAGTACTCAATGGACCTGACAGCGGTGCTTGGTGATGGATGTGGAGGGTGAAGGAAAGGGCCATCTGGTTTCCTTTCTTAATTTCCTGAAGATGCTCAAGGGCCGGGAAGAATTCTGCCCTCCCTATTTTTCCTTCCCTTTTTCACGCATTCCCTTCCATACTCCCCTGCCTCTACTCCTTCCCCCTCACCTCTCTCTGGAATCCTCTGAGGGAATAAAGTACTTCTACCTACTGAGTTTCTGTCTGATTCTGCCTGTTTATGCTTTTTGTTTTGTTTTGTTTTTCTGCTAGGATGATACCACCTGGATTTATAATATATTTACCTTATTTAAAGCACTACTGTACATTATTTATACTCAGAACTTGATACCTTCTCGTTCTCTCTCTCTCTCTCTCTCTCTCTCCCCCCCATCCCCCACTTATTTGCTTGCAATTTTTTCCCTCCTAATTTAGATACATTTTAGCGTATGGAAAACTCGCATCCTGTGAAATCTTTTTGCAGGAAGAGCTTGTATCAGTGGCAAATAGTGTAGTTATACGAAATATACACATTCAATTCAACATTCTGGGTGGTTTTAAACAAACTTTGCATAAAGAAAATATCAAAACACGGCACAGTAAGTCTTCATTGATTTTGACCTCCTATGGCATCAGATCTGTTGTGTCCATAATGGATAGACTGTACCAGTAATATAACTGAAAGAAAATTTACTGTGTTAGTTTGTGTAGGTGTGTGAAGAGGGGGTTACCAAGAAATACACCCGTTTAAAACTTACATAGCAAACCTTTGTTTTCGCATTAGCTTCTGAACCTTTGTGCTTGTAAAGAATGATCGATCTAAGGGGCTTGCCCTCAACCTCACGTATTTGTAGAAATGATAGAAAAATTCAGGTCTTCCCAAATCAGAGTAAATTCTACTATACTCACTGCCCTTCTACAAGAGAACAATGAATAAGATGGAAATGTACTGAAAATGAGAGTGGCTATGACTTAAGAAATTCCCCACAGCATTCTCTCCCATTTAGTATTACAAAAATAATTTAAATAGCCTGGAGCCATGTAATTTTTCCAATAAATAGGATAAAGAAACGTTATCCAAATCTGGAATACTATAAAAATATCAGAAACACCTACACCCTCCACTCTGTCTAGCATCATCAAGACAATAAGACACACGATCGATTTGAGAAAAAAATTCACCACACGACTGGACTGATGTTTTGAAGCTTTTTATTCCTATTTTTATTTCCTTTATATATCTCATGAAAAGGAGAAGTTGAGATGAAAAATGAAGGCAGTACACTCGCATTTTTCAAAAATCTGTGGAAGGTTTAATATCTGTTCTGCATAAACATATCGGACTGTTGTCTCGGAGGCTTCACCCAGAAAAACATAAGCACACCTCACATTACAAATGCTGTTCAAATATTTCCCAGAGACATAAAAGAGAAAATCGCAAGTAATGAAAGTGAATAAGGGAGAGAAAAAAAAAAAAAGGGCGTATGGCATTTGGACAGACCAAGTGAGAACACAGAGAGACAACAAGGAAGGAAAAAAGATCTTAAACATAGGTGTAGGCAATTGATCATACAGAGACTCTCTTCTAAGCTTGGTTTTCATACCCTGCTTTGAGTCTGTTTTGTCGTTTGGCTTTAGCTATATCAAGCCTCTGTCCCTTTCTTTTATCTTAGAAATATTTGTAAAAGAATTTTTGTGAAACATATTTGGAAGTGACTTGTAAAAGAGTGAAAAGTGTACTAAAATTTAGAAAATTCAATTTCACTAAATATTTTGGGAGCTTGAGAAATAGAAAGGCTTACTCAATTAAAATCCATTTTTGGAGGGCTTCCTTAGGAAACGTGTAAATGTGATAATACCGGAAATGTGGAATATACACGCTAACCTAGCTTGCAGAAGTCATCCACCATGCAGATAAAGTGGGTAAAGCACACACATACAACACAAAATATGTACATGTGCACGCATGCACAAGCACACACACACACACACACACACACACACACCAGGCTTATAAATACCCAGAATGCTTGGTCTATTTTACTTAAGTCAATGCAAGGAAATATTTGAGTCTATTAAATGTATATATGTTACAATTTCAGATAAGTGCTACCTTTTATAAAAAAGAGCTTTTTTTTCATATTACTAAATCAGTGTTTAAAACTATTAGAAAACAAATTCTTAGCCGAGGTGATATCCCACTTACCATTTGAAAGAAAGTTACTAGTTATTTATCCACATAAATTATGTTAAGTCCTTAACTTGGAACAGAGTGTCAGTCATAGGCACTTTTTGAGATTGCAGCCCAGCCCACAATGCTCCTTTGAAAAATGACCGTTTCTTTGCCTACTGAGGTTAAACCTATCTTTTGGAGTCCTGTTGAGATATGTCATAATCCACATCTTCCTTTTTCCTTCACTATTTTTTACTCTCATTGAGATATATTTCTATTTTTCTTGTCTCTGTCTCTTTATAAACCAACTGTATCTTGTAAGATTTTGAATTTTCCATTTTGGAGAATAAGTTAAACATAAAATAAGATAAAATACTAGTATTTAAACTTTCATGAACAAAAAAAAAAAAAAGAAGAAAGAAAAATGACCCCTTCCTAAACCTGCTCACACAGTGGCCCCTGAGAGCCATGTTTGCATTTTTGACACTGTATTTCGTCTCATGCTGTAGCTGGTTAGGGTGCTTACCTAACCCAAACTGTCCTGGAGATTTGAAACTCAGATGCTGCAATGCTCATTAACATGTGAGAGCATTATCTTTCAAGCATGAACATAGGGAAGGACAGCATGAGGGTCCACAGAGAGAAAAAAGAAGAATTTGTAGAGAGAAGCCACACACAGTCTCTCCCTCTCTCTCTCTCTCTCTCTCTCTCTCTGTCTCTTTCAGACACCACACACACACACACACACAGAGTGAGATAATGCCTTACTAGGTACCACTAGGCTTTTTGGGATCTTCATATCCGTAGAATAAATTCTCCTTTCTTCACTGAAGCTACTTACAATGGCTTTCTGTTACTTGTAATCAAATTTTTTAAAAAAGCCTCGATCAAGAAAAATGGAGAGAGAGGAAGAGAGATACTGATGAGTGTGGTTACAATCTGCACCTTTTAAGCAAAGGAAACAGGGAAATTTTGCATCCATGACCCTCTAGCCCTTCAGGTATGAAAAGAGAGTCCCAGAAACCTACCCCTCCCTTTTCTCCTCCTGTCCTTAACACTCAGAGACTTGTCCCAGGTGTCTGCCTTGAGTCCAGGAATGACCTGACGTGTCCTCTCTCCATGATTATGTCATCCCCCCAAAAAGACCCCCCTCCCAGGTCCCCCTCCTTTCCTACATCTCAGGAGTAGAGACCTAAGAGAATCTGCCCCTGCTCCAGTGGTTCTCAGACTTCAGTGTGTATCAGAGTCATCTCGGGTGTTTGTTAAAATGCAGATTGCTGGGCCTGGATTGGTTTCTGATTTGGTGCACATGGAGTTGTGCCTGAGACTTTGAATTTCTAACACGTTCCCAGGTGATGTTGATGCTTGTGGTCCCAGTGGAAAACCACAGTCTTATTGCTTTCACCCCACCCCAAGTCCTGAAACTCATCCACTGTGCTCTCTGAATTCAGAGTCTGTTGAAGGCAAAAGCCCCTACAGCCTCATCCTCTTTTGCCTTCTACCTCTAAGGAGAACTTGACTCTTCCCTAAGGTCACATTCTCCCAGCAGTCTCTCTAGTGGTGGTTGCTTTTTCTCCCAGCTCTAGTGCCAAAGACCTGGAGGTGAGGTAGATGTTCTCCTGTGTCCTCATTGCTACTTTCAGAGATTTCTCCCTACGTCTTTCCTAAAACCAACCAATCATGACTCTTAGGCCATGAGATGATAGCAACCCTGAACCTCATGGATTTCTGGGTTTTTTCCTTTGATTTTTTTTGGTGATATAAGCTCCTGTTTTACTCTCTCCAATGATACCCCTGTCTTAATTATCACAGATTTCAAGAGATGTAAATATCATCCTTCTGACGCCTTAGCCTTCAGTTCCTTAACCATCTCTGTTTGGTAGACCCTCTCCTCCATCTTACTGTAGACACTCTCTTGTGTCCATACCCTGGACCCCTTCGTAACCTAGACCAAACATTTTGCTCTCTGATTGCAATGTCTTATCTTTCCAGCCTGCTCTCTGTAGTATCAGGACCTCAATAATCCTTTGACCCTAATGAGACCTCTGACCTTTTGATCTTACATTCCTTTTATTGATCTCAAATCCTTCCAGATTAAATTGTGTGGTTAATTATTAATATCATAATCACTCCCTTGCAAACACCCTCCATTCCCTCGCCTCTGTCTCTTTTGTCTCATTGTCTTACTCTCTCGGCAGATCCCCAACTCTGGTTAAATCCAACTCTCTGCCTACTCTGTGTCTGCAACTCTGAAGCTAAAACTGTCTGGAGAAAACTCACAGCCACACTGACTTTAAATTAGAAGTGGGCCCTTAATTCTGCAAGGCAATCCTACTAGATGTTTTTTTTTGAAATTCATTCTCCCACTCTCTTGATAAGAATTTAAAATACTTTTCTCTTTCCAAATCCCAGTAAGAAAATTGGAACATTGACAAGAGAACTTACAGAGATCATCACCAGCACTTCAACCCATCTGCCCCACCTGCCACTGCTCACTCTGACCTTCTGCCAGGTGGGAGATCATGGTAATGAGTGGGCTACCCATGCCCCTGTCTCTCAAGTCAACCCCTCTGCTGGGCTCTAGAGCTCATCTTCTCTCACTGCATTGCTCGAGAAATTCTCCCTTTCTATATTATATTATCCATCTTCCCCACTGTATCATTACACAAACATGAAGTTACTTCTCTTAAACTAAAAACTTTCACTTGGTCTGTCTTTCCCCACCAGCTCTCTGCTCTACTTTGTTGCTTCTATTTGCAGAAAAACTACTTGAAAAACCCATCCACAATCATTTCTCCAATGTGTCCCTCCCCAGTCTCTCTTTAATCCACTTCAATCAGACACTTGCCCCCACCACTCCACCAAAATGCTCCCCTGAAGCTCACCTGAGTTACCATGTGCCATGGTCAAATCTCTGCTTCAGTATTAGCCTATCAATGGCATTTGAATCACCCATATTCCTTGGTATCCTTTCTTCACTTCTATTCCACACACACTTTCTTGGACTTCCTCCTACCTTACTGAAAGCTTTTTCCCAGTTTCCTTTTTGGTTCTTTCTCTTCTCCCTCATCTTTTAATGCTGTAGAGCCCCAGGGCTCAGTCCTTGGACCTCTTTTCTTCTTTATCCATAGTCACTCTCTTGGTGATCTGATTCAGTCTCATGGCTTTAAATATCATGTATATTATATTTATAGTGCTATGGAAAAACTCTCTCTCTGAAACTCTAGACTACTGTGGTCAAATGTCGATCATACTCAGCTTTCAAAGCTGACCTCATAGACTCACCTCCTCCTGCCTCACCTAACTTCTTTACTAACTGCCTTCTCCTTCCCAGTTGATGCTGAGTCCATCCTTGTAGTTGCTTGGTAAAAGCTTTGTCCTTGAGTCCTCTAAGTCTTTCCAGCCCCACATGAAATGTATAAGGAAATTCTGTCCTTAACCTTCAAAAATATCCATAATGTAACCTCCTCTTTCCATGGCTACCACCTCCATAGTGTCATCATTTACCTTGATTGGGTGGCTTTCTAATACGTCACATGCTTCTGCCCTTATCTCCTAAACAATAGTCAACAAAAACAGCTGCTAGGACCATGGTAGCTGGAGAAATGTGGATGAGGATGTGGTGTCCTGGGAGAAGAGTGTGGCAAGGAGGAGTCTGCATCTAGCGAGGGCCACTGAGAACTTCGTTTGAAATAGTGAGCACTTTTAACCCAACTCAGGCTCATCTCCAGTGGCCTCCCTCAATTGTAATTACACTATCACTTAACACTCTATTGGGTTTTTATTTCTTTATTTAATTTTGTATATTGTTTACATAGCTGTTTATATGTTATCATTTTATATATATATTTTAGGATAGGGACTTTTTTTCTGTCTCAATCTAGTACCTACAAACTCTGCAAATGTTCAGTAAGTTGCTAATAATTAATTTCAACAAGATTGGCCATTATAGAAAATTCACACCATGTGTTAGAAATCGCCATTTTCCACAGCCTTGGAAAGCAAGATTATCCTCCTGATTGTTTCTTCTTTCTCTATGTAGGAATAAGGACAGTATCAGCTCAACACCTTTCTAAGCAATGAACTATGTAATTTCCATGCCACAGTCCCTTTGAAAGAGCCAAATTCTTCTGCTTAAAAATAAATAAAAACAATAATATTATTGTCCAAGAAAACAAAACAAAAACAACAGCCAAAGTAATTCTTTTAAACTAAAAGTCAGATTACATCACTGTTCTATTGAAAACCTTGTAATGATGCCCCATTTTTCTCATAGAAATTCCCAGATTCCTAATTATGGCCTGTGATAGCCACTTTCTAATATGGCCTTAAATGATCCTAGCCTCCTGGAACTTGACATTGTAATTCCCTCCCACAATGACTAGCCCTGACCTGTGTAAATAATAGGATGCTGTGTAAATGACGATGTGTGTCTTCTGGGGCTAGATCACAAACTGTGTTATGGCTTTGGCCTCTTTCTGTTTGATCAGTTATTTGGAGGAAACCAGGTGCATTTTGTGAGGACACTCAAGCGGCCACATGGAGGTGTTTACATGGCAAGGATCTGGGGCCCTCTGCCAGCAGCCGTGTGAATGAACCAGTATGGAAGCAGACCTGCATGAGTGCACCCCAGTCAACATCATAACTACAACCTCATGAGAGACTCAGCCAGAACCACCAGTGAGCCCTTCTCGAATTCTGGAACCACAGGAATGATATTAAATAATATATGTTTATTATTGTGTAAAGCTGCTAAAGTGTGGAATAGTTTGTTACACAGCAATAGATAACTAATACATGTCTTATAAGTTTGCCTCTCTTTTGGCCTTCATTTCCTGCTGCTTTCTCCATCTTTCACTCAGCTCCAGCCACACTGGTCTCCTGGTCATTCCTAGAACATGCCAGGCTCATACTCAACTTAGGCATTTGCTCCAGCTTCTCTCTGTGCCTGAAATAATTCTCTAGGTATCTCCTTGGCTAGCTCCTTCTAAACTATCTTAATTTTTCCTTTAATTTCATCTTCTCAGTGAAGCTTACCCTGGCCAACATGGTATGAGGCAACCTGTGTCCCTCACTCTCAACTTGCCTTACTCTGATGGGCATTTCCTTATTTCCATATCATTTATTAACATTTAATGTACTCTATAATTAATGTATTATGTGTATTATTTATTATTTGTCCCCTTCATGGCTAGAATATAGATTTCATTAGGATTTTTAAAAACCTCAAGCACCTTAAGTATGATCTGTCTTTGGAGGTTGCAAACACCCCATCTCACTGGAGGTAAGATATTGGAACAAGAAATGAGCATCCCAATTTTACCTGGGTGGCTTTATCAGGTGATGTTTAAAATCACTCATAGCCTGAAATCCTAGAAGAGTGGTCACAGAGAATAAAAAAGGGAGTTATAAGTGACAAAAACCTAATTAAACTGACTTCAGAAAGAAAATAAAACTGTGAGGTTGCTTATCTCATTCTAGAATTCAGAAAGTTTACCTCCATCTCCATCTGCTTTTCCCCTCATCCTTGATTTCATCTGCAGTCAGACCTGCCCCCCAGTGTGTGGCCCTTGGCTGTTCCAGTCTTCACTAAGGGTTCCAAAAGAAAAGAAAACAAAAATGAAACCCCAAATCTCTGAAACTGAGTCCCATTAGCTCTTCCCCTCCAGGCTTGGGATCCATGCCTATTCCTGGAATCAAGAGTGAGGACAACTCCACTCAAAGCACAAGTATGGAAAATGGGAAAGGGTTTTCCAAGGAAAATTTGTGTGTATTCACTAAAAGAAAGTACAATAGAAACTAGAAAGACAAAAACAACAATCCTTTGCTGTAATACATAACAAAAAAAAATTTGGTTTTGAGGATATGTCCTCACTGGCAATTTGAAAACACATTTTAATTGAAAGAGGTGAAAAAGCTGAGCATCTGACTAAACTACCTTCTTCATTGTGGCTTTGTCCTTTTATTTAGTGAAATGAACACAATTTTCTTTTGCAGCATTACCCAAAGAGACATGTATAAGTAGTAAACAAAATATGTTAAATATCATTCATATAGTAATCCATTAGTTCACCTCTTGTTGTCATCCATCTGATAGTGTTTGGATAGTTTAGCATAATTCCAAAACATGGGTTTTAGAATCAGAAAGATTAGACTTCAAGTCCTGTCTATTTTACTAATTAACTCACCTCTCTTAGCCTATACAATAGGGAAAATAACACCCACCCCACTAGATTGTGTTGATGATTGATTAAATAAACTAGGAGTGTGTCTTAGTTTGGGTTTCCCCTCAAAGCATAGGTTGAGAGACAAAATTGTTTGTTTGGGAGGTGCTCCAGGAAGCAAGAGCAAGGGAATGGTTAGAGTGAGCCGGGGAAGGAGGAATAACAAACATAAGGTTGTATAATTGTGGTTGCTGATGTAGGCAGTTGTGGCTTTATCCAGCTAGGACTTGAGAGAAGCAAACAGAATGCACCCTAGAATTGTCTTACTGAAGGATTGGAGTCTGGGCCTCATTACTAGGGGTTCCCATGGGGGCATTACCTTCTCTGCATAATCTATTTCCAGGTGTCCCTACACATAAATGGAGCAGGCTCCCATGGCTACAGGGAAGGCACATCTTTCTTTGAGAGAGTCGGTATCTGCTTACTCTAGTAAATAGCTATAGCTTCCTGGTCACCTGACCTCTCACTTGGGGATAAGCTCTTAGAGGGTACTGGGATGTAAGAACCCCGGAGGAAGGGTCTGGTCTTGATGCTCCTTTTAAGATGAATTATATCCAACAGTTTCTTCTGTTCTTGGTCATGTATTAGAGTCCTAGAAGAAGCCATCTAATGAGACAAGTTTAGGTCATGTTTTCACCTCTCTTTTTCAGCTGGGGTGACATAGAGAATTTGCCTATTCTCTTAGCAAGAGATAAGAACCTGGACTTACCACCTCACCAAAGTGCCACACAATATCACCAAAGGAATTTGGACACACTTAGGAAGGAGGAAATATATGCTGAGAATCCCCAAAACAAATGATCAGAATGCCTTCTCTGTTGGATTCTGGGATCTATAAATTTGCTTAAATTTGTTAATGTTGTAGGTAATAGCTCTCAAATCATTATTGTATTTGCATATCATACAGAGTCTATTTGTTTCTTTGCACATAATCTATTTCTGTCAGAAATGCCCTTTCCCCAAGAATAATTACCAGGTAAATTTTTCATCCTTTAAAACACACCATTTTCAAGAAGTCTTCCACTAAATTCTTCATTTGTGTTCTCATGGTGCTTTGTATATATTTATAATAATGTTTTTCTCCCTGTGTTGGAATTATATGTTTACATGTCTTGGAGTTCAGAGCTCACAATGAAATAATGAAGCCAGTGGCTTTTCTTTATATTTAATTCCCCAGTATCTGGCATATAATAGGTGCACAGTTAATGTTTACTTATAGTTTTTACTTTACAATTAAACTTAACCTATTAGAAGATTATTCTATTATAGTTAGATATTTTTTCTCCACGTAAAATATTTGAACAATATTCACCCCTTCCATTGAAGTAGGTTGAACACTGTAATATAACTTTGTTCATGGGTGAGTGAACACTGCTGCTTGTCACTATAAAAATTATCAAACTGTTTAGTACCTATCTAATTAAAGCAGGAGTTACTTGCTGATATCTTCATGCTTGATCAATTAAATCCTAATAAGGAAAGTAACATGTTACTTAGATTAAAAGAAAATAACTATAATTCAACTACCTCTACCTCTTCTATTCTACATCTTGCAAAAGATAGAACATTTAGAGAGAATACTGACTGATAGTTTTTCTTCTAGTCCCTCCTCTAGGTTTTAGAGAAATTCTCATACCATTGCTATACTTTTAAGGTCTCATTAGTTAATGCAAGAAGGCACCAACTTTAAATACTGACACATCATTAAAAACTAAAGCATCAATAGCTAATGAGTGATTAGAGGTTGTGTGGAAGATTCTAGGTGGAACTTACTTATTGAATACAAAACTTAACTGGAGGAGGAATAATGGGAAACATGGAAAAATATGTTTTAATCACGGGAAGGGCAAATCTTTGAAATTCCCATTCTTTTTCATTATCTTTGTATATGAATACTGACAGCAAAAATCTGGCAACTCAATCTCTTGTAGTTGTGTTTAAAAAGGAAAGAAAAATCAGCAATAATTTTGGAGCAATAGGTTTCCTTATACTCTTCTTAGTAGCTCATCAGTGAAGTTTGGTCTTTTATTTTCCCATGTACAAAGAAACTTCTGTCTCAGGGCACTGGCTAGTTCTTTGAGATATTGGCCCTGTCTCTCCCCTCTACACCCTTCTCCTGTGGAGTTACAGCCCAAAGTTAGATGATTTTGAGTATGAATACTAATGAGAATGTATTTCAAGAGTATATGCATATTCCACTCTACGATTCCGCTAGTGAAAAAGCTGTCCGGAAAGCTGACTTGCAGTACTACCCAGAGGCAGGTTTACCACCATGCAGTGCCAGAATTCATCTTTAGCTTTGGAAACAAAAGCCAGGAGCTACTTTCCTGTGTGCTTTGCTTATTGGCAACAACTAACTGATGGACCATGTCAATTATCGAGGATTATTTTTATTTTTAATTTTTCTTTAAGCCAGTCAAATTTAGCAGTGTGGGGGGTGTTGTATACCAAAAGGATTATTTTTAAATCCTTAATATTAGAAAAGGAACAAAGTCGTTAGGTAATCTAATCCAACTCCTTGGTTCAATGCACTGCTTATACCATCTCTCAGTTTAGCTGCTGTGAACTATTTCAATTTGAATTGCTGATTTTTTTTCTGAGTTTTTGGGGTTTTTTTTACTTGTGCAGTTCCTACTGTTAAAAAAATAAAATAACAAAATGCTCTTAAGGAGTCCATGCAAACTTTCTGCTCACTAAAAACTTCTTCCCTTTATTACAAACTTCTGTCTCAGGGTCGCTGACTCATTCAGGCAACAGGCATATAAAAATGCCTTTTTTTATACCAAGATTAAAACGTTTTATTTATCTTTGATTACCAAGTTTTTCCAGTTGTCAATATATCCTCCCTTGGTGCGTATTCTCAGTTCATGTTTATCAGCACATCTTCATCTCTAGATGTCTATAACGACTGTCACCGTAGAAACTTGCTGGTGAAAGTCGGCTAAACTTATAAGTGAAAAAGAAATCCTTTTCCCGTTCACAAGAACCATACATTTCTGATATCAAATTCAAGAGAATTCATGTTGCTTAGTCATAGGATTTCAGTCAAATACAGAAATAGCTAATATTTCCTTATTATGACATCAATTTCAGTCACCATATGTAGTTTCTTATCAGTATTCTTTTTTTTAATGTTTAAACCATTTGTTGCTTTGATGACATTTTCTATAGCTGTCTTTATCTTTTTTGCGCCAAGGGTCTAAGGATAAGCAGAAAATCATGATTCAGACGTTCTTTTTTCCATACTTCAGAATGGCCCTTTGTGTAGCTATACTTTGCTAAGTCATGCTCCTCAAATTCATTTTCTCTGGGCCAGAGGGTAAGAAACTGAGATGTGGCATGATGAAAATTTTCAACATTATGAATACGATTAATACCATAAAGTATTTTTGAAGAATAAAGGCAATTGTTTGTGGCCCCTTAGACTGCAATGTTTTTTAACCTGCAATTGCTGTAAAATAGTAAAGTGTCGAACATTTTTAACTAAAATCCACAGGTGAGATATACAGGTTACTTCAGTCTAAAACACTCACCTACACACATGCAAAAATGAAACAAAAATTTTCATAAAACAATTCTTAACCTATATTCCCTGGGATGCACTCTGAATATTTTTTCTTTTCTTTTTGGTTTTAAAAATATTGATTAAACTCAAGTAATTGATTTTGTGACCCTCTTAAAGGCTTTAATCAGATTGAAAATTGAAAATTTTTCATATAAAATTGAAATTATATATGGTTTTTCAATCAGATTGAAAAAACATATATAATTATACATACAAAATTATACATATAAATGTAATACATAAAATATAAGTATTTCTGTAATTATATTTGTATGTATATATAAAAGGTATTTTTCACCATAAGTTTCTGGGAGAAAAGTTTGCAAACTACTGCCTGAATGAATAAAAGAATTGAAACTTGCCTTCAGAGGCAAGTGGGTAAATAAAATGAGCAGTCTTGAGAGGACAAGCAGTGTAATACAAGCAAGACATTTTATTTATTAATTATTAGGTAAATTCCTAAAATTTTTTTGTTTTATTCCCTCAACTTATTGTTATTTTTTTCTCAAGAATGGTTTGAGAAGATGGTTGACTAGAGGCATCTCCTACTCACCTCCTCCACTAAGAACTAATATAGTGAGTGAGTAGATGATCACAGTATGAATAGATCATCCAAGAGAGAACACTGAAATTCAACAAAAAAAATGACAGGAAATGCTTAAAGCAAGGATGAGAGGTAAGCAAGGGAGCCTGGTTGGCAGGGGTATTGGTTGGGAGCCTGAAGAGATTCTCCAATGAGAGGAAAGGGTAAGTGAGAGACACCCAGAGGTAAAATTTTACACTGTGGGTCCCTGCAATCCTAACCACAGGAAAGCCCCGAGCCTTGACCCTCGCAGGGAGGCTTGAAACTCACATAGAGAGCTGCCTCGAGACTGTGCAGCAGCACTGCTCCAGGGAGGGAGCTTATGCTGGGTCCCACATGCTCCTGAGTCCTAAGCAGCTACTGCAAGGTTCCATTCTCAGAACGCAGCCCACAGCAAACTGCACACTGTCTTGGGGCCCAGTGCAGCTGAGGCTGAGGTGTGAGTGAAAATTGGGCTGCCGCTGCCAGGGCTCAAGCTTAAGCAAGCCACGGGCTGCCACTGCTGGGGCTGAGACACAAAGGAGGTGTATCTCCCCACCTGCTAGCATAGGCTGCTGTCACTGAAGGCAGCCCCACCATCCCCAGTGATGGAGCCCCATCATGGCCACTGCTGCCCCCCACCTGGAGCATTCTACCTAGGGATGGAGGATTGCTCCATCTACCACAGTACACACCACTGCGGGGCCTGAGGAAAAGCTGAACCTGGCTTCACTTCCCCTTCCCTGTGCCAGAACAAGCAATCTGGAGGCCTGGGGATTGCACAACCCAGTTCACCACTCTTGGCACTTGAGCACTGCTCCCGAGGACCTGGGGTTGGGCCCACAGATCCTGCTGCTACCACCACAGGTAGCAACTACCTGCATGTGCCACCTGCAAGCATGGAGTCTGGCCTGCCCAGCCCATCGCAGCCACTGCTGACACTAGCATGCACCGCTGACACTAGCATGCACCGCTCAGCAGTACCATTACTGCTACTGCCATCACTCACACCACACCAGCTGCCCAGGAGCTCAAGACCTATCCACTTGCCTGGCCTGCCCACTACCACTACTAACATTTGAGCAAACCACCTGGAGGCCCAATAATTGGCCTTCTTGGATCTGCTAACAGCAGTATCAGTGTGTGCCACCCCGGGGCCCAAGGACAAGCACACTTATCCGACAGCTGCTACCACTGGAGCCCAAAGACCAGCTCATCTCGCATCCCAGTCCCCAGAAAAACTTCACCACAGGCTCCACTAATAATCATACCCTAAGCCATTGAGGAAATCATAGTTACCACTGACACTATTTATAGCTGTAGAAATCGTACCTAGGCTACACTATTGTATACACCCAGAATTAAAGCCAAAGTGCTCTATTCAACCAACACCAACACCATAGGTACATCTTCAGGAAAAAATCCTCTTCTATGAAAGAAAGTTCAAAACATTGAAAGAAGTGACTGTTAAACCATATATGGAGATAACAATGTGAGGACACAGGAAACATGAAAAAGCAAGAAAATATGACACCTCAAAAGAATGCAATAATTCTCCAGCAACAGATCCCAATGCAAAAAAATTATAAAATCCCCCCAAAAGAATTTAAAGTATTGATTATAAAGAAGCTCAGTGAGATTAAAAAAAATACTGAAAAACAATATAAAGAAATCATAAAAACAATTAGGATATGAATAAGAAGTATACTAAAGTGATAGATATAAAAAAGAACCAAACAAATTCTGGAACTGCAGAATTCATTGAATGAAATACAAAATACATTGTATTTTGCTGAAAGCTTCAGCAATAGACTAGATCAAGCAAAAGAAAAAATCTCGGCTGGGTGTAGTGGCTCATACCTGTAATCCAGCACTGTGGAAGGATGAGGTGGGAGAATTGCTTGAGCCCAGGAGTTTAAGACCAGCCTGAACAACAGTGAGACCCTGTCTCTCCAAAAAATAGAAAAATTAACTAGGCACGGTGGCATGTACCTATAGTCCCAGCTACTTGGGAAGCTGAAGTAGGAAGATTGCTTGAGCTTAGGAGTTTGAGGTTGCAGTGAGCTATGATGATGGCACTGCACTCTAGTTGAGGTGAACAAGGCCCTGTCTCAAGAAAGGAAAAAAGATAGAATCTCAGAACTTCAGAACTTGAAGACAGGTCTGTTTGAAATAACCCAGTCAGACAAAAATAAAGGAAAAAAAAAAAAAGAATTACCAAATCCAAGATGACATGTGGGACACCACAAAACAATGAAATACATGAATTTTTGGAGTCCCAGAAGGTAAAAATAAAATGAAAGGGTTACAAAACCTATTTAATAAAATAATAGATGAAAACTTCCCAAGTCTGGCAAGAGATTTAGACATCTAGATACAAGAGACTTGGAGATCTCCAAGAGATACAATGCAAAAAGTTCTTTTCCATGGCACATTATAATTAAACTGTCAAAAGTCAGAGACAATGAAAAAATTCTAAAAATAATAAGAGAAAAGCATCTAGTATTCTATAAAGGAACACCCGTCAGACTAACAGTGGACTTCTCAGCAGAACATTACAGGCCAAGAAAGAATGGGATGATAAATTCAAAGCGCTATAAGATAAAACTTACATCCAAGTATACCATACCCAGCAAAATTATCCTTCATAAATGAAAGAGAAATAAAGTATTTCCCTTACCCACCTCCCCCTTAAAAAAAAAAAAAAAGAAATAAAGTATTTCCCAGACAAGCTGGCCAGGCATAGTGGCTCGTTCTTGTAATCCTAGCAATTTGGGAAGTTGAGGCAGGAGGATCACTTGAGACTAGGAGTTCAAGACCAGACAAGCAAAAGCTCAGAGAACTATCACCACTAGACCAGCACTATAAGCAATGTTTAAGGGAGTCCTACACTAAGAAGCAAAGTAATATTATTTAATATCGTAAAAACACATTTTTCCCAGAATTAGAAAAACAATCCTAAAGTTTTTATGGAGCCATAAAAAGACCAAATAGCCAAAGCAATGCTGAGCAAAAAGAGCAAAACTGGAAGCATCATACTAACTGACTTCAAAATGTATTTATAAGCCTGTAATAACAAAGACAGCATGGTATTGTTAAAAAAATAGACACATAGATCAATGGAACAGAATAGAGAACCCAGAAATAAATCCATGTATTTACAGTCCACTGATTTTTGACAAAGGTGCCAAGAAGAACATACATTGGGAAAAGGACATTGTCTTCAATAAATGGTGCTGGGAAAATTGGATCACCATATGCAGAAGAGTGAAACTAGGCCCCTATCTCTTGCCATATATAAAATTCAACTCAAAATAAAGACTTAAATGTAAGATCCAAAATTATAAAACTATTAAACTACTAGAAGAAAACAGGTAAAACACTTTAGGACATTCATCCAGAGAAAGATTTTGTGGCTGAGACCCCAAAAGCACAGACAACAAAATCAAAAATAGCCAAATGGGACTATATGAAACTAAAAAGCTTCTGCACAGCAAAGGAAGCAATCAACAGAGTGAAGAGGTGACCCATTGAATGGGAGAAGATATTTGCAAACTATACATCTGACAAGGGACTAATATCTAGAATATACAAGGAACTCAATTCAATTATAAAAAAACAAATAATCCCATTAAAAAGTGGGCTAAGGGCCGGGCGCGGTGGCTCACACCTGTAATCCTAGCACTCTGGGAGGCCGAGGAGGGCGGATTGCTAAAGGTCAGGAGTTCGAGACCAGCCTGAGCAAGAGCGAGACCCCCATCTCTACTAAGAATAGAAAGAAATTAATTGGCCAGCTAAATATATATAGAAAAAAAAAATTAGCCGCCCATGGTGGTGCATGCCTGTAGTCCCAGCTACTCGGGAGGCTGAGGCAGAAGGATCGGTTTGGCCCAGGAGTTTGAGGTTGCTGTGAGCTAGGCTTATGCCACGGCACTCTAGCCCGGGCAACAAAGTGAGACTCTGTCTCAAAAAAAAAAAAAAAAAAAAAAAAAGTGGGCTAAGGACATGAATAGACATTTCTCAAAAGAAGATACACAAATAAATGACCAACAAGTATATGAAAAAATGCTCAAGGTTACTAATCATAAGGAAAATGCAAATCAAAACCACAATGAGATATCATCTTACCCCAGTTCAAATGATAATTATTAAAAAGACAAAAAAATAACAGATGCTGTCGAGGATGTAGACAAAGGGGAACTCTTATACACTGTTAGTGGGGATGTAAATTACCATAACCACTATGGAAAACAGTGTGGATATGTTTTAAAAAACTAAAAATGGAGCTACCATACAATCCAGAAAACACTACTGGGTATTTATCTAAAGGAAAAGAAATCAGTATATCAAAGGGATACTTTCACTCGTATGTTTATCACAGCACTGTTCGCAATAGCAAAAATAGGGAATCAACCTAAAAGTCCATCAACAGATGAATAGATAAAGCAAATGTGGTGTTTATATACAATGGAATACTATTTGGCCATAAAAAGGAATGAATCATATTCCTTTGCCATATGCCATTCATACAGCAACATGAATGGCATAGGAGGTCATTGTGTTAAGTGAACTAAGCTGGGCACAGAAAGACAAATACTGCATGTTCTCACTCATGTGGGAGCTAAAAAAGTTGATCTAATGGAGGTAGAGAGTAGAATGGTGGATACCAGAGGCTGAGAAGGGTGTGTGGGGGAAGGGGTGATGGAAAGAGGGTGGTTAGTGGGTGCAAACAAAGAGTTAGAAGAAATAAGTTCTAATGTTTGACAGCAGAGTAGGGTCACTGTAGTTAGTAACAGTGTATTATATATTTCAAAGTAGCAAGAAAAGAGAACTTGAAATGTTCCCAACACATACAAATGATAAATACTTAAGGTGACAGATACCCCAAACACCCCAACTTGATCATTAAACATTCTATGCATGTAATTGATACTCACCTGTACCCCATAAATATGTAAAATGTTAAGTATCAATAAAAATTTTTTAACATGTTCTCAAAAAATGGCTTGAATTCACCAATGTTATACTAACTACATACAATGACTATGTCAAGAGTTGATTACAGTGATTTAGTTTCTTGATCTTAAACGTAATGAATAACCCTTTGACATAATTTGTGTACACAATATTTAAGAAATTTTGGATTTTTTAAATATCTCTTTGGGTCTCCTTTTTCAGCTATGACGAGCAAGGTTAATACATATTCATGTTGTAGAATGGATCCTCTGCAATTGTTCCTGTATTAAGATCCCAAGGGCTATATTCATAGCAGTTAAAGAGATAAATTTAAAAAGCTTTCATGAGGATTGGCATATTGTTCATATAATGTTAAATATAATTCTAATGACTAGATAACTCAGTGATTCAGAAATCTGTGCCCATTAACATCAGAAGCAATGACTAAGTGCCTGAGTACCTGATTGCATGTGATACAGTGCTAAACTCACATCAAAGCAAACAGAACCTACTCTCTGCCCTTTGCAAGTTTATACTCTGAAATATCAAGTCTAAAATATATAGCTTTACCCTAAATAAGAGAAAAAAGTGGGAGATTTTGTCTTAGTGGCACTCCTCATTTGATAGTCATCTCTCCTTGTAAAAATTCTCCTCTCTCACCGCCCCCATCTCTACGACCTTTAATTTCTCTGCTCTCCCTCAATCCCATCCCTGAGCTATCTGGTGCTGCTTTAATCCTGACTGTGCCTGTCTATCTCACTGTCACTCCTTCTCCCACCACTTTGCCCTAATTGGATCAGAATGGCACAGTTATTAAGATTATGGGTTCCAAGTTATACTGTCAGGGGTCCAAGCCCAGCACTTAAACTGGCCAACATTTAAGACATGGGTAACTCATCACAAGAAATATAAAAGGTATCATGATGTCTGAAACTTACTTTCAAATAGTTCAACCAAAATAAGTATATGTGTGTGTGTGTGTGTGTATGTATATATACACATATATATCGTTTAAAAATATATGTATACTTTTATATATATTGTATATATACTTTATATATACATATGTGTGTGTATATATACAGAGAGACAAAACAAAAATAGCAGGATGTTAATAAGTGGTGAATCAATGTGAGCAGCATATATAAGTTCATTGTACTATTTTTTCCAACTGTCTGTAAACTTGAAAAATTTCAAACTAAAAGTTGGGGAAAAATCATTTTCTGGTGCATAGTAGGAGCTCAATCATTGCTAGCTATTATTTTTATTAATCGTGCATTGTATGCCTCTGGTAGACGGCTCCCCAGCCCATTCCTAGTTAATCCAAACATTTAGCTCTAGTATTTAAGAGACAAGGTCATAATCCTTCTTGCCTGCTCTTCCTTATAAAATGAATTGGGAGTTTTGAATGGTGGCAGTCTACTGGTATATAGGTGACCATTTAAGTAATTAAAGGTACAGGCAGTTCTAATTTTACAGAGTTGAAAGTTCACTCACTGCACTAGGTCTTCATTTCCTAATGACCAAGCTATTTTCCCTCCTGAGTACTTCATGCTCCAGCATAGTAAGAGAGTGAGCAGTACCCCAAGCGCACACACGTATGCATGCACACCTATGCCACATAGAGGCTCCAACTGATCAATCAGCCAAGGCTTTAACTTGCTCAATAATAGTAAATAATTATTTTCTGGTTTACATAATTTCTTTCCATTAAATCTTTAGAAAATTGAATGTTCAGTTTTCTATTGAGGCTCATCTTTCTTTGCAAGATGGTGTCCAGGTGAAGCTCAGGAATCCTCCTGTCGACAGGAATGAGGTGGCTGGATCATGCTGTTTTTCCCCCTGAGGCAGGATGGCTCATCCAGTCTCATCTCTGCACTGAGAACCCCTGAGAAGTGATTCATTTAGGTGCCCCTGAAGGAACTGAAAGCTTTTCTGACTGCCCTGAAAAAAATCCTTACCTCCTTTGGGTGCAGGCCTGAGACTTCTGAAAACCCGACCCAAAATCTAATCCTAAGAGTGACTTGGGGTGAACAAACTCCAAGAAAGCTCCCCCAAATTATCTCCACCTCCTAGTATTCATGCTTCTGTGTAATTCCTCTCCCCTTGAATGTAGGTGGGACTTGTGACTTGCTACTAACCAATAGACCATGACAGATGTGATGGGATGTCATTCTCACAAATATGTAAGATCGTAACATCCGTATTGCTAATAAACATTCCACATTAACTCTCTCTTTTGCAAGTGTAATAAAGGAAGCCGCCATACAGAGAGGCCCACCTGGTAAGGTGCTGAGGGCAGCCTCTAGCCACTAGCCAGCAAGGAGCTGAGGCCATCAGTCTAGCATCCTGCAAGGGCCTGGATCCTGCTGAAAGTCACATGAGTTTAGAAAATTCTTCTCCAATTAATTTGCAATTGAAATTCCAGCCCTGGCCAATCCCTCATTGGAGTCTTGTGAGAGACCCTGAAGCAGGGTACCCAGAGGCCCTGTGACTTGGATTCTCAGAGACAATTTGAAATAATAAATGTGTGTCTGTTTGAGCTGCTAAGTCTGTGATAATTGGTATGTAGCAATATATAACTAATACATAACTTTTGCCACAAATTGAGCAAACAAGGAAGTTGACAAGGGTTATAAGTTCCCAAACCTCTGGACCTGCCTGTGGAGCTTAATTATCTTGGACTTACTTTCCTTTTTAGAGATTTTAAAAGACCAGAGAATGAATTTAATTCAATTTAATTCAAGTCAAGCTTATTCAATTCAAGTTCCTGAAAATTTTGAGTTCCTGAAAATTCTCTAAATGTGCACCCCCCCACCTCTTTGTGATAGACCCTGTGAATACAAAAGTAAATATACTGCAGTCCTCAACTCAAGCGGTTTAGCTCTATTGAGAACAACAAATCTGTAGGACTCTCTACCATGGCCACCATGTTTAGACTATGAGCTTTTCTATATTTTCAAAGCAACCTGTGATGGTTAATTTTATGTGTTACTGGATGGACCACGATTCCCAGATATTTGGTCAGACATTAGATGCTTATGTAAGAGTGTTTTTTACATAAGATTAATATTTAAAGCAGCAAACTTAGAGTAAAGCAGATTGCCCTTCATAATGTGGGTGGACCTCATCCAATCAGTTAAAAGCCTTAATAGAACCAAGACTAACATTGCCTGTGCAAGAAGGAATCCTGCCAGCAGATGGCCTCTGGACTTGCACTGCAGCATCAACACTTGCCTGGGTCTTCATAATCACATGGGCCAGTTCCTTAAAGTGAATCCCTCTCTCTCTTTCTCTGATTCTCTCTCTTTTATATGTGTATATATTTGCACACACACATATGTGTGTGTACACACACATGCACGCACACACATCCCCTATTGGCTCTGTGTTTCTGGAGAACCCTGACTAATACATACCTCATACCGTAACACTGATGTTTTTAATCGTAACCTTTAAGTTAATTAATTCCATATTAAACTGTGAATCATCACTTACGATTCACATCTGTTACTTGATTCCTTCTCAGACAGCCTCCCTACACTGTAAGTTCTTTGGAGACATCTGGGTGTATTTTTGATGTATGTACCCCCACAATGTCTATCATGGACCTGAACCACTTATTACCTGTGTGACTTTGGGAAAATTACTTCATGTCATTAAATCTCAATTTTCTCATCTATAAAATGTAGATAGTAAGAATAAACAATCACTTCATAGAATGACTCTTAAGGTCGATTGAGATAAGACTGTAAAGAATTACTGTAGTGCATAGTGCTACAGTAAGCACTCAATAAATCTTATTTTTGTGTGTGTTATTATTATCTGTACCAGCAGAATAGTTAGTACTCAATGAATATTCATTAAATACAAGTTTATAATGACAACACAAGATCGAAGACATCCTGCCCAAGATGAAGAATAATAATTCTACATAGAAGCTTTAACTCAGTACATTTGAGAGATGTGGGTGCTTACCTGAATCCACCGCTAATAATATAAAACATGATTTTCAGGTACATCTTCTGCAAAATATAGTGTAGAATAAAAAGTGTCCTAAGATGTTACCAGTTATATACCTCAAATTTAATTTTGCATAGATTCTTAAGTGTTTTGGTGCTGCTTTAGCTTGTTCTTATCAATTATAAATAATTTTTCTAAACTCTGCATTTAGGAATGGATCCAGGTATTCTGAATTGGTAATTAGGCACAATAAAAAGGGAATGTAGTGGGATTATGAGGTTATAGTTAAATATTATCAGGTTAGGACTAATTTTCCATAATTTTTCCCATTGTATTTTTATTAATGACAGATAAATGTTTTTGAGTTAAATTATATAGTTCATTACTGGAGGAAAAAACACAAAATTGAAGATTAGTTTTCAGATAATTGTCTTTTGTATTTCAAGAAGAAAGGAAGAAAGAAAGCAGTTGATTATATTTTTACTCAACTTTCTTCTTTGTCTAAAAATTTCAGCTTGTCAAACATACACTATGGAAAGTTATATACAGCAGCAAGGCCTGCATAATTTTCTATTTTAAAAAAATTTGCAAACTCAATAATGATTGCAGAAAAACAGTAGCCTGACCTCTCAATGCAGATTTAATAATAGTGTACCCTACTGAGGTCTCTTATCAGAAGATTTTGTTGCTTAAAAACAATGTAGCTCAGGACAATTACTGGAATACTAAAGACTTGATTAATTACAAATAAATAACATTGGCTCAAACATTTTATTTCTTTTCATTTTGGATTATTTTCATCATATTTAATATCAACATCAGTGAAGCTGCCATGGTATAATCGGCAATCTATTTTAAAATAGCACAGAAGCTCATCTGTATGGGATAACCAGAGAGTGAATAACGGTTATTTCAGATGCTCTGAGAAGTATACAATTCTATTATGCCAAAACTTAACATTGAATCTGTATGAAATTTAGGGAAAATTATCAATCTTTTATATTTGGTGACATGAGAACAAAAACAATTATTGATTTTTTGGACAGATTGCTTCCTTTCATACAATGTCTACTAAACATAAATAATTTCATGTATCTTGTCATGTAAAAATTCATTGAATCCCTGTCATATACAAGACAGTCTTGAGTCTTTCCTCAAGTGGCCCACATTTCAAGCGGAGGAGATAAGGCAAAGCCATCTCAGCTCAGGTCTCTTGTGATGAGGAGCACCCCAAGGGGACTGGTAACCTGGTGCCTTGTCCTTAAGAAGCTCCCAGTTCACTGGTGGCAGCAGCTTTTGGGCTCATAAGGGTAGAAAGGCTCTCCAGAAACTCAGGAGCCTGCTGACTGCCAGAGATGTGAGTGAAGGAGGGAGAAAAAACCGCTCCACCTTACCCTTTTCGCTGGACTCCAAGCCTCTTGGGGATTGTCCTCTTCTGATATCTTGCTCCTTCTTATTCTGCTCTGTGACTGCTTCCTGTGAAATCTCTTGTAAGTTCTGGCACTTTTCCCTCAGAATTACACCTGATCTATGGTGTTTTTTTTTTTTTTTTCTTTTTCAGCTGAAACTTTTTCTTCTTTCTGAGATGATCTGGTGGCTGGTGTCTCTGGTCAGCCATCTTCACATCTCTGACTTTTAATTAATGCATTCAGATTATTGACATTCAAAATGATTATTAACGTAGTTGAATTCATATCTACCATATTTGTTATTTTTTTCTATTTCTTGCCCAAGTTTTCATTTCTATTTTTGTTTTCCCTATTTTTTTTTTTTGCTTTTTATGGTTTAATTGAGCATTCTATATGATTCTGTTTTCTCTCCTTTCTTAACATATCAGCTCTACATTTCTAAAAACTTATTTTAGTGGTTGCCCTAGAGTTTGCAATACACATTCACAAGTCCTCTTTCAAATGACACTATACTGCTTCACAGGGAATGTGAGTACCTTATAGTAACAAAATAATTTTAATTGCTCCCTCCTGTTCCTTGTACTATGCTGTCATTCATTTTTCTTATATGTAATCATACAAAATCAAATACATTATTGGTATTACTATTTTAAAGAAAATGCTATGTGTTAGAACAATACAGAATAAAAATATAAAAGTTTTAATTTTAGCCACACTCAGTCCTTCGTCAGTGCTCTCCCTTTCTTTATGTAGATTTGAGTTTCTGATCTGTATTATTTTCCTTTTCTATAAATAACTTCTTTTAACTTTTCCTAAAAGATTGGTCTTCTGGCAACAAATTTCCTCAATTTTTGTTTTTCTGAGAAAAACTTTATTTCTTTTTCACTTTTAAAAGATAATTTTAAAAGAATTCTAGGTTGCTGATTTTTTTTTCTTTCAACACTTCAAATATTTCACTCCACTGTTCTTGCTTGCATGGTTTCTGAGGAGAAGTTGGATGTAATTATTACCTTTGTTCCTCTACAGACATTGTTTTTCCCTCTGGCTTCTTTTAGGATTTTTTTCTTTATCATTGTTTTTTTTTATTTGAAAATGATATACGTAGATGTATTATTACATTATTATCATTATTATTGGCATTTATCTTGTTTAGTGTTCTCTGAGCTTCATGGATCTGTGATTTAATGTTGGACATCAATTTGGGGAAAATTCTCAGTCATTGTTGCTTCAAATATTTCTTTTGTTCCTTTTTCTCTTTCTGGTCGTCCAGTTAGGCATATGTTATACCTTTTGTAGTTGTCCCACAGTCTTTGGATATTCTGTGTTCTTTCCTTTTTTTTTCTTTTTGTTTCTTTTCATTTTTAGACGTTTTTATTAATATATCTTGCTATGTTTGGTGCTGATGCTTGCTCTATCTCTTCAAATTGTGCTTTTTGCCTTTTAGTATGCCTTGTCTTTTTTATTTTTGGTAGCCAGACATGATGTACTCGGTAAAAGGAATTGCTGTAAATTGGCCTTCAGTGATGTGTTCATAAGGAGTAGGGGGAGGGAAAGTATTCTGTACTTTTATGACTGGATCTCAGTGTTTTAGCTAGGCTATGCCTTTGGACTGTGAACTTCACAAGAGTTTCTCAGATATTTTTCTCCCTTCCCAGATGGCACAGGATGGCTAGAGTAGACTGGAGTTGTGTATTTCCCTTTTCCCACATGGAAGGCTAAACTGGGCTGGAGCTGCATACTTCTCTTTTTCTGTATGGAAGTCTAGAGTGCACCAGAGTTGGGTATTTCCTTTCTTCCACAGGGAAAACTAGAATGGGCTATAGTTTGATATTTCCCCTCCTTCAGGTCAGTTAGCCTCCAATAAAATCCCAGAAGGTTAGATTTTCATGAACTAATTCTCCTGATGACAGGTCTTGTTATAAACAGAGTGCTCTGATGTATTTCAAGAATGCTTCCTTTTCTCCTCGCCCTGGCATATTGGGGGATTTTTCTCCAATACATAATGTGAGAACCTAATAAAGCTTGTTTTGTTAGATAAAACTCACAAAAGAGTGGGGGAGTTATGACTGGGTCCTCCTTGACTTTTTAACCATCAGACTTGTCTGTATTAAGCCTCTAATAATTATTCAATTACAATTCATGTTCTCCTTTCCAGTTACTGGTTCCCATGGTGGTTTCCATTTGTGAGTTTCTGCTCGGGTAAGCCAAGGTTCCTTGTATTTGCCCATCCATCTGTGTAGTATTGGGGGCAGTGGTTTGCTCTGCATGCTCACTTCTCTTATGGATCCAAGAAGAGTTGTTGCTTTTTCAGTTTGTTCAACTTTTTAGTTGTTGCTAGGACAAAGTGACAACTTCCAAGCTCCTGATATGTAGAACCAGAAACCGAAAGTCTCATGTACAAGTTTTTGTGTGGGGCTGTATTTTCAATTCTCTTGGGTATATACTTGATGTGGAATTGCTAGGTCATATAATTAAAAACCCTAAGTTTAACTTTTTGGGAGACTGCCAAACTGTTTTTCCAAATCAGCTATATCACTTTACATTCCACCAGAAATGTACAAAGCCTCCAATTTCTCCACATACTCACCAACACTTTTTATTTTAGCTATTCTAGTGGGTGTGAAGTGCTATCTCACTGTGGTTTTGATTTACATTTCCCTAATAAATAATGAAGTTGACCATCTTTTCATGTGCTTATTGGCCAATACTGTATCTTCTTGGGAGAAATGGACAGTGATATTTTTGGCCCATTTTTAAATGGATTTATTTGTTTTTTTATTTTTGAGTTTAAAAGCTCTTTATAGGTTGTGTATACAAGTATTATTGTAGAAATATTGCTTGCAAATATTTTATTCCATTCTGTGCAGTGTATTGTCACATTCTTTAAGAGTGAAACAGATTTAATCCTTCATGGAAATTTCATAATATCTTTTTTTCTTTTAACTTTTAAAAGCTTTATTGAGGTATAATTGACTAATAAAAATCATATCTGTTTACAGTGTACAACATGATGTTTCAATATATGTATACATAGTAAAATAATTATCACAATTGAACTAATTAGTATGTCCATCAATTCATAGTTATCTTTTGTTTAAATGTGTGATGAGAACATTTAAGATCTACTGTCTTAGTAGTTTTTAAGTATACGTTATTATTAATGATAGCCGCCATGCTGAAATTTTGTAGCCTTTGCCCCATCCCATTCCTTCCCACCAACCACCACCCTCTCAGCCCCTAGCATCCACCATTATATTCTCTTTTTATGAGTTTTACTTTTTAAGATTTCTCATTATAAGCAGATCATGCTATTAGTTTTTCTGTGCCTGCCTTATTTCACTTAGCATAGTATCTTCCAGGTTCATCTATATTGTTGAGAATGTCAGGATTTACTTCTTTTTTGAGGCTGAATAATATTACATTACATATGTATATACCACATTTTCTTTATCCATTCATCCATTGATGGACACTTAGCTTAATTTCACACCTTGGTTTTTGTGGCTAATGCTGCAATAAATCTGGAAGTGCAGATTTCTCTTCAATACACTGATTTTATTTAATTTGGATATATACCCAGGGTTGGAATTGCTTAATCACATGGTAGTTCTAGTTTTAACTTTTTGAGGAATTTTTAATATTGTTTTCCATAATAGTTGTGCCAATTTACATTCTCAATAATAGTATACAAGACTTCTCTTTTAATTTTTTTTATTTGAGCAATTGGTTGTTCAGGAATGCATTGTTTAATTTCTACATATTTGTGAACTTTCCTGTTTTTCTCCCACTCCTGATTTTTAGTTTCATTCCATTGTGGTCACAAAAGATATCTGATACGATTTAAATGTTATTAAATTTTTTAAACTTGTTTTTTTTTTGTCTAACATATGATCTCTTCTGAAGAATGGGTATTCTTGTGCTGTTGAATGAATGTTCTATGTAAACCATTTAGTCTATAGTGTTGTTTAAGTCTGCTGTTTCCTTATTGATTTTCTGTATGGATGATTTATTAATTGTTTAAAGTGGGGCATTGAAGTCTTCTACTATTATTGTATTGCTCTCCTGGCCTGAAGATTTCTGTTGATAAGTCTTATGGAGGTTTCCTTCTATGTGACAAGTTACTTTTCTCTTGCTGCTTTCAAAATTCTCTCTTTCTGTTTGAATTTTAATAAATTGATTATACTGTGTCATTATGAAGATCTTTTTATATTTATTCAAATTATGGTTCTGTGAGATCCATAGATCAGGATGTTCATTTCCCTCCCCAGATTTGAGAAGTTTTCTGTCAATATTTCTTTAAGCTTTCTACTCCTTTGTGGGAGTTTTGTAGATGGCTTTTATCCAATAGAGGAAATTCCCTTCTATTTCTTATTTTGTTGAGAGTTTTTAATCATCAAAGAATGTTGGATTTTGTCATGCTTTTTCTGCATCTATTGACATGATCATATTTTCCCTTTATTCTATTAACATGGTGCATTCCATAGATTCATTTTTGCATGTTAAATGAAACCTTACATTCCCTGGATAAATCCCACTTGATATAATCCTTTTTATATGTTGCTGGATTTTGTTTGCTAGTATTTATTTTTAAGGATTTGTGTATTTATACTTATAAAGAATATTAGTCTATAGTTTTCTTTTCTTATGATGCATTTGTCTTGCTTTAGTACCAACATAATACTGGCTTCATAAAATGAGTTGGGAAGTTTTCCCACTCTTCTATATGGTGGAAGAGTTTGTTAAAAATTGGTGTTAATTTTTCTTTAAATGTTTGGTAGAATTCACTAGTGAAGCCATCTGACTATAGGCTTTTGTTTTGGGGGCAGCTTTTTGATTACTAATCTAATATCTTTACTTCTTTAAATTTTTAAAAAATTATGTGTACATAAGAGTATGCATATATTTATCAGGTACATGTGATGTTTTGATATAGGCATGCAGTGTGTAATGATCAAATCAGGGTAATTGGGGTATCCATCACCTCAAGCATTTATAATTTCTTCATGCTATGAACATTTCAGTTCCACTCTTTTAGTTATTTTAAAATATACAATAAATTATTATTAACTATAGTCACCCTATTGTGCTACAGAATACTAGATTTTATTTATTCTATCAACTGCATTTTTATACCCATAGACCATCCCCACATTATTCCCCTCTCCTGCTTCTACTTCCAGCCTCTGATAACTATCATTTTACTCTTTATCTCCATCACTTCAGTTTGAAAAATTTTTTAGCTCTTGCATATGAGTGAGAACATGCAAAATTTGTCTTTCTGTTCCTGGCTTATTTTACTTAACATAATATCCTCTAGCTCTATCCATGTTGTTGCAAATGACAGGATTTCATTCTTTTTTATGGCTGAATAATGTACCACTGTGTATATATGCCACATTTTATTTATTCATTCATCCATTAATGGACACTTCTTTGAGAAATGTCTATTCAGATCTTTTTCTCATTTTAAAATCAGATTATTATTTTTGCTATTAAGTTGTTTGAGCTTCTTATATATTCTGTTTATTAATGCCTTGTCATATGGGTAGTATGCAAAAATTTTCTATCATTCTGTGGATTGTTTCTTCACTTTGTTGATTGTTTCCTTTGCTGCAAAGATGCTTCTTAGCTTACTGTGGTGCCATTAGTCTATTTTTGCTTTGGTTACCTGTGCTTTTGAGATACTATTCAAGAAATCTTTGCCGAAATCAATGTCCTGGTGTTTTTCCCTAATATTTTCTTCTAGTAACTTCATAGTTTCATGTCTTAGATTTAAGTCTTTAATCTATTTTGATTTGATTTTTATATGTGGTGAGAGGGGTCTAGTTTCATTCTTCTGCATATAGATATCCAGTTTTTCCAGCAACAGTTATTTGAAGAGGCTGTCGTATCCCCAATGTATGTTCTTAGAAACTTTGTCAAAAATAAATTCACTGTAAATGCATGGATTTGTTTCTGGGTTCTCTATTTCATTCCTTTGGTCTATGTGTCTGTTTTTATGCCAGTATTATGTTGTTTTGGTTACTATAGCTTTGTAGTATAATCTGAAGTTAGGCACTGTCAACCCTCCAATTTTTGTTTTTGTTTTTGTTTTTTTTGCAGAGGATGGCTTTAGCTATTCTGGGCCTACTGTGTTTCTACATAAATTTTAGGATTATTTTTTCTATTTTTTTGAAAAATATCATTGACATTTTGATAGAGATTACATTGAATCTCTAGATTGCTTTGAGTATATGAACATTTTAACAATATTGATTCTTCCAACCCAGGAACATAGAATATTTTTCCATTTTTTTTGTGATCTCTTTAATTTATATCATCAATGTTTTTAGTTTTCATTGTAGAGAGCTCTCACTTTTTTGGTTAAATTTATTCCTAGGTATTTTATTTTATTTGTAGCAATTATAAAAAGGATTACTTTCTTGGTTTCTTTTTCAGATTATTCACTTTTGGCATAGAAATACTTCTTATTTTTGTGTGTTGATTGTGTATACTGCAACTTTACTGAATCTGTTTATCAGTTCTAATAGTTTTTTGGTGGAGTCTTTAGGGTTTCTAAACATAAGATCGTATCATCTGCAAATTAGGATAATTTGCCTTCCTCCTTTCCAATTTTCTTTCTCTTTTCTATTTTTTCTAGATAGAACCTCCAGTAATATGTTGAATAACAGTGGTGAAAGTGGGCATCCTTGTCTTGTTCCAGATCTTAGAAAAAGGCTTTCAGTTTTTCTCTGTTCAGTATGATGTTAGCTGTGGGTCTGTCATATATGGCTTTTATAATGTTGAAGTATGTTCCTTCTATACTCAGTTTGTAAAGAGTTTTTACCATGAAATGATGTTGAATTTAATCAAATATTTTTTTGGCATCAATTGAAATGATTATATCATTACTTCCTATTTGTCTCTCCAGATTTTCTATTTCTTCTTGAGTAAATTTTGGTAATTGGTGCTTTCTAGAAATTTGTCCATTTATCTAGGTTATCTAATTTGTTAGCATTCAATTGTTCATAGTATTTCCTTATGATTTTTAAAATTTCTGTCATGCTGGTTGAGACATTTGTCAATCTCTTGATCTTCTCAATGAATCAACTTTTGTTTTTTTTTCAGTTTTTCTATTATTTTTCTATTCTGCATTTCTATTATTTCCATCCTAGTCCTTTTTATTTCCTTCTCCTTGATTTGTGGTTAGTTTTCTCTGCAAATTTATAATATCAATTTGTTAAATTCTTTAAAAAACAGAATTTCTATTTTAAAACATCCTCTAAGGGTGGTTTTAGATAGATTTATTTCAGGATAATTGAAATGTTTGCTACTTTAAATAATTTTATCTATGAACATGGTATATCTCTTTATTTATTTAAATCATTTGTGAACTTTAATAGTTCTTTGTGTAAAAGTATTTAACACTTGTATCTTTTTATGTCAGTCTGCTTATGTGTTGCGATGTCTTTGATCTCTTATCTTAATTTATTATATTATGTTTTAATGTGAATATAGTGGGAGACAACTTTGGGTCACCTTTAATTTCACTCCCTTCCCCTTTGAGATACTTGTCACCTATCAAAATAAATGCCAAATACAAAAGTATTAGCTAGCAAAGTCAATTTCACATGGTTCACAGATAAGCAAGGACAAAGATCAACATCTCATTACCCAGAAAGTTATTAATATTACCTATTAGACATTTCTAATCTAGAGAAATTCATTTAGCTGAATTTTCTTTTCTGCACTTTGTTGACTTATCTCATTTTCCTTCAACATTGCCTCTCTTTTTGGCTTCTTTCTTAAAGCAATGTTTTCTCAGCTTCTCCAACTATGAATTTCTTATACACATCACTGAACATTATCTTCAATATTGGGAATGATCATTTTATGGAGGATGACTTAGATTTGAACAAACTGTAGGCCCTCTTAAGAATCTATCTGTCTTAGAAGAGTGAGAGTTCTATAAATACTTAATTTTTTACCCTATTACTTGTGATTTATGTTGTCAATTATTGAATGAGTTGGTCTGTGGTTTTTAGAACCTCCTCTACATTCCCTTCTGTCTAAGGCCAACTATACATACTCCATTGGGCTGTGTACTTAAAAGAAAATGGTATAGAGCATAGCATAAGATAAAACTATGTTCGAGACCTGGCTCTGCCAGTTTTACTAGCTATGAGCCATAATACCAGGTTCTTACCTTTGGCTCCTTTCTGTTTTATCTTTTGTAAAGTGGGGTTGGCAAAAGAATATGCTTTATATAGTTGGTATGAAAATTTATAAAATAATGTTTATAAGCTCTCAGTAATTGGTGATATTTGATGAATCCTCAATAATTTCTACTGAATATGTTATATTTATGGTTATCTTAAAATGTATTATTCTGATCTTTTTTTCCTGTACTAGTAAGCAGAAGCTTTCTCAAACAACTAAAATCTCTCACAATTATAGGTAAAGATGCTTTGAGAAATGTCAATAGGAGTCTTCTCTTCTAATATTGAAGCATTTGGAAATTATGGAAGAGTAGAGATTCTATTACACTCCTAGGGAAGCTTATTTAACCACCCCTCCCCAATTCTGGAGAGCAATTGAAAACTCTTACGTTTCCTCTGGGGTAGCAGCAAAGTTGCTTCAGTGGGATTCCCCAATTGATGGTCATATCCAGTATTTTGGGGATGGCCTGAGAAGCTATGTTCAATATGATAGAGATGATCTAGTTATTAGTGTGAGGGAGAATTACACATATAACTCTAGAGCCAGAAATGATATTTTGTAGATGAAAACAGGTAGGTTGTCATTCGTCCAAATTTACATGTAGCATTAATCATAGTATAAGTATCCTAGTCTCTTGACATCTAATCCAGTGTTATTCTACTCAAGCATGCTGCTCCCTTCAACACCCTCTCCCCTTAAAGATCTTGGATAAATGATTTTATTTCTCTCTGTCATCATAGAAAGATTTCTTGAAGATGTGATTGGTACCAAATAATCAAATGCTGTGGTTGGCTCTGATTGGTTATAGATGACTATGGGGGTTCAATATTGGGATACAGCATCCTCTCCTGGATAAAAAGGGACAAATTTAAACCTCACTACATAAACTCAGGTGTGCAAAAATATCACCTTCTTAATTTAACACAACCTAATTGATAAATTTGATACCACATCCTACAGACAGATAAGACATTCTATCTCAGACATTGCTTGATCCTTCTATATTTACTCTCCTCTTCTTTTGCTCTCTTCTCCTATTTTTTCCCTTCTTTCTTCTAGAGCTGAATCAGAATTCAGAGGGCTTAATTGGCACCTGAAACCTCAGAGGAGGATCTCTGATTTCTAGTCTATCACAGCAGCTACAGATATTCTCATTGTTTAAGTGGGTAGTGGTCTCTTGAAGTTGAGGAGGTCTCTCTACTTCTGCATCTTTGCAGGTAGGAGGAGTTTTTCCAAAGCTGGACACCTTAGTGCATGGGTCTTACTTTCCCAGGTAAACTGTGCTATTTTTTGCTCTAAGGCCTGGCTGCTTCCTCCAGGAGAGGCCCCAGAGCTGGGCAAAGGGAACTATGGTTCTTAATTTTCTTCCAGTCTGAGGTTCCTCTTTCTTACCTCTCTTACCTCAAACTGTCATCTCTTCTGATCTTTCACAATAGACTGTTAATGCCCATTAAACACAAAGGCTAAATCATTAGCAAACTAAAAACTATCTTTCTTCACAAAGCAGGGAAGTGAGAAGAAATATTTGATTTCATTCTTCTAGTGCAAAAAAGAAAGAAGACAAGCAAAGTCATTGACTTTATACATTAAAAGAATCTGAACATTCATTCTTTGCTGCAAAAATAAAGTGGGTTAGTGAAACTTTGAAATATAAACCTCACACTAGAAAGTTCTTTCATGTTGGTCAGTGAGAAATGCTAATTAACACTAATTTTTTAGATCATTACCACTATTAAATTTATTTGCAGTAACAATAAATTCATCAGTTATATGAAGGTTTTTTATGTGAAAGATTTAGAGCAATTACTTTTCATGTCCACTAAGGATGACAGAAGAGCCCATGGTCTTAAAGGAAACCAGTAAGGTGTAGCTTTTATACAATTAAATGGTCAAAAAGACAGGTCTAGGGTGTCATAATGACTAACAGGAGGAAAAACAACATGAAGTGTTCATCCTGAAGGATCTCTAAATTTTCTTCTGGTGTGACTCAAGCTTGGCACAGTTCCATAGTCTACTGATGTCAGCCTGGTATTGAGAAAAATTATTCAAAACCAGGAAATAAGGCAAAAGGATGAGTGCATGTCTTTTCAATGTCACTGGAGGATTGCCTAATAGGCCCAGACAAGGAGATGCGTATTTGTTTTACTTACTATTGATTAGGACACTGTGAAGTTACTTGTTAACTTGCAAATTTTGGCCCATTAGAAGCAAATGATTTCTGCCAGGTAGAGAAATCTCCAAGGTTAGGGTTGCATTTCCTGGCAGGATACTAACTGGTCTTGTGTCTAACTGGTCTGGAGCAAACTCATTTTAGTATCTCTTTCCTGATTGTATAAACCCTTGTTTCTTGATTTCTATCTTTGAAGCAGCCTTAATATCTTGCTGGTTCCCTTGTTAATGAACAAAATAAATCTTTGATTTATGCTCATTCTAAATTTGTAAGAAAGTACTGCTTTTAATTTTTTAAGAATTGTACTTTAACAGTGGGGAATCACGATCAGAGAATTTCTGGCAAATTGAATGTGCGTGTGTGTGTGTGTGTGTGTGTGTGTGTTGTAATGGGAGGAGAGAAGCATGCCATTTCATGTGTATGTACCTGTGTGTGTGTGTGTGTGTGTGTGTGTGTGTGTGATTATAAGAAGTAGAAATCCAAAAAGACAGATGTGTATGTGTGTGTGGATATATTAAAACAGATGACCTCAGGGTAGAGAAGAGGGTAGTGGGAGGCAAACAATGACAACAAAAAGAAAGAGTGAATGAAAGAAAAAAACATACCACTTTGAAAACTCTCTAACATGTATGGTTTTACCCTTTAATATAAAATTACATATTTATGCATATGCATAAATTTTTAAAACGTATGAACACACACACATTTGTAGAGCTGTCCATGATATACAGTTCAAGTAAAAAAGGCAAACAACAGAGAAAAGAGTGTAAAGTGTATGTATTATGATTCAATACTGGTACAAACAGATAAGATGTAAACAAATATCTTGCCACATATATTTATGGAGTGAGTGATAACAAGAAGAAAGTTATGCAAGGAGAACAGACAAGTCTGTTAACATTGGAAACCTGAGGTGGGTGGGATCAAGAGTAGACTGGGATGGAGAGGAATGATAATCAGTCTTCACTGAAAATGTCTTTATACTGTTGATTCTGTTAGAAAAAAAGTATCAATTTGCTGGAAAACGTAAAATACAGGTTTGAAATTGATATATGTATATATAAAAAGTTTCCATAAATAAAATAAAAACAACCCAGTAGTAATTATAATAAGACTCATCATTGCTCTGCAACAAGTTGGTGGAGTGGGACCCTCTCTGACCCTCAGTTTCTTCAGTTACAAAATGATGGGGAGGGACTATTTGAACACCAAAGCACTAAAATTCTATAATTGGTTAAAAATTGTCCCTTGAAATTTAAATAAACAGCAAAATTAACTTTCAAAATATCAAAAAATAGAAAGGAGGGAAGTATTTAAATGAGGAAAAAGGAAAGAAAGAAGAAAAGAAGCTATGAAGTTAGGAAGCTAGGAAGGGAGGGAGGAAGGGAAGGAGAGCGGGAGGGAGGGAGGAAGGCAGGAAGGAAGCAGGAAGGGCCACTTGGAAAATCTTGATTTGATGCTTTTGTTGTTTTGCCAGTTTGTATCCACTTGCTGAACACAATTACTATTGTAGCATCTACTTTGCTTTGTTCAACTGTCTTTATGGTGGCAGAGTTATTGCAACAAAAAGTGTGTCTCTTTTTTTTATGTAAGGATTCACTTTTAGGAAATAAATCAAATGGGTGTTTGGGCATCCATAGACAAGACTTCTTTTTTCTGCTAAGAGTTAAGGGAAATCAATATTTTCCACTAATGATAAGTGAAATTTCTTAACTGAAATGCCCCTAGAGTAATTATTCTCTCACAATTGTTTTGTAAACTTCTCAAACCACCCCCCTCATCTTTTCTTTTAGATGGTTTGTCCAGTTGAATTGTGCTAAACATTCTCAGGATTGTAAAAAAGTTTAGGTAGACTAATTTCTACACAACCTATGGGCATTTGCTCACTCAAATCTCCAAGTTACATAGCTTTTCCTTGCTGTGAATTACTTGAGTAAAAAAGAAATACAAAACTTAGCTTTTGTATTTGATATTTCCATAAGTCCCAATAATAAATACTAGAGAAAATGAAAGCATTTATTAATCATAGTTAGTGGGTAGGAACAGAACACAAAACTAAAATTATAAAATTGTTACAGTCTTCTTTTACACTTGCATATTAAATGAAGCATGTCATAGTTTCATCTACTATTTTACCCACATATCTGTAACACAATGTAGTTTTCCTCTGATTTAAGGGTTAAAATTAAGGATGAACAGATGCTACTGGTAATTTCAACACCAACACCTAAGTTCCAGATGTCTCCTCTCAGATACATGCCAAAATTAAATAAGAGATTTCATTAAAACATACAAGCTATTCTTTTAACCTGCTAACATTTCTAGTCCTCACCGATTAGTCCTCCCATCTCTATTCTGCCTTCTGCTAATCATCCACTTATAGCAGCTCTTTCCATTGACCCACTGATTAAACCCTCAACAGTTAAATCCAACACCCAAACACCTAGAGCTACAGGATATTTTTTTTATGTTTTACTAATTCTTAGTAAAATCTTCCAATTCATTTTCCATTTTTCTGGTGGGAAAAGAGAAACCAATTTTCTGCCAAAAGCATTCCATATTGGATACTAAACGAAGTCAGGTAGCAGCTGTCCAATCTAAACTTTGGTGGATAATTAGCAAATCCAATATCCAAAAGAAACAGGTAATCGTTGTGATTCATGAATTTGTTGCCAGGGCAGATATTTTAGAGCTCGCATATCTTTCCCTGAAGAGGGAAACTACCTAGAGCTTTGAGTGGTAAAATGCTGTTTTCTCCTCATTTAAAGGGAATTGCTGTTTACTTTGGGGATGTTCTTGGCATTCAGCTATTTCTTTTCTTCCTCTTCTTCAATTTTTTTCTTGGTGATGTTCAGAAAAGCTATAAAGTATGAAAATTTTACTGAGGCAGAAATTCCAACTGTTTGTCATTCCTTTGACTCACCAGAGTCTGGGAGGACACTGAGGACCTGGAATTGCGTGATTTGCAATGGGTGCTCACTAACACCTTAGGACATCATAACATGAAATAAAAACATTTTGTCTACTTGAGGTTTATTTAAGGTTGGGTTTTACAAAAGAGAGAAATCTAACACAGCACTCCTTCCAAAGACAAAAATGTTTCCATCATGCTTTCGAACATTTCCTCCATTGCAGATTCCCCTTCCTACCCGTTCTGTGGTTTCTCACGTATGTCTGTTTCTCTTGACATAATCTTCCTTCCCTCCTTATGCTCCCTCTTATCTCTTACCCCTCCTAAGCTGTGATACTACCTTTTCCTTTAAGACACCCTTCTGTCTTTTATGCTCTGATAAATTACTTTATGTGCGCACATCACTAGAAAGAAATACCGTGTTGGCACTTCTGGTGCATTCTGATTAGACCCAAATATGACTATGAGAAGATTTTATATAAATTTCAGACTGCCTGGAAAAGACACCTGGTGCCCAGGTTTGAAGGTGTTTCTCTCACCTAAAGATAGAATCCCTTCTTTCCCTAGTCATTGCTTTGGGAGCTCTGGATAGTTCCTCTTCAGTCTTATATCCTTCTCTCCAGAGGGGCCTCATATTGCTTGAAGTTCAAAGCAAGTAAGGAAATATCTTCCGTTTTGTTTTCCCTTTTGCCTTCTTCTCCTACAACTGACATAATTTTTAATGTCTTGGCAAATGTAAGTAACAGTGTGTGAGAACAAATGGGGTGTGGAGAAAGGGTAGGTTGGATGATGGGAGTGATTCAAAAATAGTGGAATAGAGAAAAAAGACTTTTAAAAATACAGTCTTGTGTCTTTCCCATTCGTGGGGACTGATCTATTCCACTCTCTCTGGAACATAGAAAAAAAATACGGCCTTGTGTCTTTAACAAACAGATTTTTTCCCTTGTTTTTTTTCTTTTTTTTGAGACAGTCTCTCTCTGTCACCCTGGGTAGAGTGCAGTGGCATCATTATAGCTCACTGCAACCTCAAATTCCTGGGCTCAAGCGACCCTCCTGCCTCAGTCTCCCGAGTAGCTGGGACTACAGGTGCTTGCCACCATGCTTGGCTAATTTTTCTATTTTTTGTAGAAATGGGGTCTCAGTGTTGTTTAGGCTGGTCTCAATCTCCTGGCCTTAAGTGATCATCCTGCCTCAGCCTCCCAAAGTGCTAGGATTACAGGCATAAGCCAACTGGACCTGTATATTATTTTACTTATTATTGTTTTCCTAACTTTTTATTCTGAAAAATTTTAAGTCTACAGAAAAGTTGAAAAAAAAAGTACCCCTTATTTATATGTCCATATATATTTCTCTAGATCAATGGTTTTCAACTGGAGGTGATTTTGCCCTGGGGAGACATTCAGCAATGTCAGGAGACATTTTTGGTTGTCACAATTGAGGGTGGTACTTGCATCTGGTAGGCAGAGGCCATGGGTGCTGATAAATATCCTACAATTCATAGAACAGCCTCCCTCTGCAATAAAGAATTAAAACAATGTCAATAGTCCTGAGGTTGAGAAACCCAGAATTAGATTTACTTAGATACTCTTCCTCTACTAAGTCGAACCATATGCAATTGTTGATATTCAACCATTTTAGATCTGCAATGATGTCAATTTCAAATGAAATATTTTGCATATTTGCTACACTTTTTACATATCTGTCTGCTTATGTGTTTAATCTATATTTTCTGAACCATTTTTAAGTAAGTCATAGGCATCATGACATTTCACTCTTAAATACTTCAGCATTTATCTCCCAAGAACAAAGATATTCTCCTATATAAGCATGACATAATTATCACAATCAAGAAATTTAAGATTGATGCAATGAAGTTATCTAGCAAACAGTCCATATTAAAAATTTTCCCAATTATCCTTCAAAATGTCATTTATACTCTCTCCTTATCCCAATCTAAGATCCAATTTGTCTCATTATTGGTAGAACTATTCTTAATGATTTTACTGGGATTCCAAAGTTGTGAAGTTTTCATGTTTGCAGAAGTTGTAAAACTAGAAGAGCCAAGCAGATGGAGATAGATGACAGAGAGATCTTAAAAGACTGTTTAAGTGGGCCGACAAGTGGCAGATGAATTTTAATGCAGACAAGGGTGAGATAATGCTCTTAGGGATTATTTTGCACTTAGCTTTTAAAAAACCTAATTAAACTTCCTAATTTTTTCTTTTTTAACTGAGAGTTTTGTACCAAGGATACTTAAGGAACAAGGACAAAAGAAGTCTTTAAAAGGTAACTCACTCCTCTCTCCAACTCTATTTGTTTTGAAAATTAACAGCAGAAAAGGAAGCTGTGTAAAGGGAAGGAACTTATGCCTGGGTTAGCTGGTTCTTGACTTGAAGGATTCTTATTTTAATAGCTAATATTACAAACCTACACAGTTTTCTGAGGCTCGGCGGTGAATGAATGGACCAATAAGGACACTCCTTAAGAGTACATATGGAGCATAACTAGAGAGATTGAACTATTTGTGTTGGATACAATCCTCAGTTGGATGCAGCCTGACTTATGAAGTAATAGGTCTTGTTCTATCAATTCTAGCCATTAAACTCTCACCAAAGATGATGGTCTTCTCTTCTTCCATTAATGTATGGGTCTTCCATTTTCTCTGTAATCTGACCCTCTTGCTTTGAGAGAGAATTTGCTTTTATTATTTCAGATGATTTCTCAATAGCTTTTCCATCCACTCCAAACACAGGAAATAGCATTTCTAACCAACTCTATCCTGCTATCATCTTAGTTTATGGAATATGCATCTATATTTACTCTATTAAAACATTGTATATGCATATGTATTTAAATATAAGTGAATTTCTATTTTTATAGGTATCCTAACAATAAACCACACTCATAAGCAGAATTTTTATGAACTCTCAAATTTATCATTACAAAATATTATAGATAAAGGCCAATATAATTCAATGGGGAAAAGAAAAATCTTTTCAACAAATGGTGCTGGAGCAAGTGGATAGTTACATGCAAAATAATGAATTTGGACCCCTACCTCATGCCATACATAAAAATTAATTTAAAATGGGTCATAGACTTAAATGTAAAAGCTAAAATGATAAAAATATTAGACAAAATCAGGAGTAAATCTTCATAATCTTGGGTTTGGTAATAATTTCTTAGATATGACACCAAAAGCACAAGTGACAAAAGTGAAGATTGATATTAATAATTTAGAATTCATCAAAATTTAAAACTTTTTTCCAAGGAATACCATTAAGAAAGTGAAAAGGCAATCCACAAAATGGAAAAAAATATTTTTAAGTCCTGTATCTGATAAGAGACTTATATCCATGATAGATAAGGAATTCTTACAACTCAATAATAAAAAGACAGGGGCTAATGTCAACAAGATGGTGAAATAGGAATTCTCTAGATCCACTTCCACCAGAAATCCAACTAGAAATTATCCACATACAAGAATGCTCTTGTGAATATCCTAGTAGTCATGAGTAAGGCTGAGACATCTTCTTGTACCACAGAACTGAGAACAGCAGCACGTAAAGGGTAAGAGGAGCAGTTTCACTTTGACCACATTGCCTCTCCCCCAAGCCAGCACAGCTGCTTTCCCAGGACCCACAGGTTTTATAGAGGGAGAAGAGAGTTGAAGGTGACCATTCAGCTTCCCCACTAGTCTAGGGCCCATTCACAGGAGGCACTCTCTTATCTTACCCCACAGGAAACATTGAGAGTATAGACAGGGCTAGATCACCTGAGGTCAGTTAGACACTAAGAACAGGGATGGTGCTCACAGGAACCAGCACAGAGATTTTGGCAGTTGATCTGCATTCCAGCCAGTTGGAGGCGTATCACCAGAGAGGCTAATAACAGTATAATGTTGCAGGAAGCATGGTCCATGGGTCTCCCAGGCTCGATTTCCTGAGCAGCTTCCACACTGAGTGCTAGTACTCTCCTTGAAACTTTCCCAGGTCGTTAGATAGGGCAAGCCAGTAATTATCTGCAAAGGAAGCATCTGGTTGTGCCTGGTCCCAGCTGCCAAGCTTCAACTCAGGCAAGCCCCACTAAGCTCCTTAACCTTTCTTCCAGGTGGAAAGCAGGGGCAAGGGAGCAATTAACCATAGAGGAAACATGTGGCCCTGTCCAAGCCCAGTGGCCAAGCAGCTAATGCACCAAGCTTTGGTGCTCTGCTAAGGCTACCCTAGGATAGGAATTAAGCGTGTGCCCATGCATATCTGTGGAGCATAGCCTCTGGCCCTTCCCACCCTGAATGTTTGAGTAGCAGTTCCAAAGACCTTACTTAGCCTTGGAGTCCTGCCCAACTATAGATCCCACACTGCAGTACTGGTCACCCAGGGAGGACAACCTACAACATAGCCTGACCAGAGGTAATTACTGAGCCCAGCTAATAGCTCCATCTTACTGCAGAGTCCAGCAAGTGACTTTACCAGACTGTAGAGCACAGCCTGTGTTCCACTTGACCCCAGAGCACAGTTAATAGCTCATCCCAACAAGAGAAAACAACAGCAAGGTCTACTTTTCTGGGGTTGCCACCAACTGGCTGAAACAGAATCCCAGTCTAAATTAAATAGTGAAGGTCCACCACTGCCAAAGAACACCAGCAAAGGCTAGAAGGGATGGCCACTTCCTCAAATTCATAGGCATCAACACAAAGACACAGAATTATGAAAAATTAGGAAAATGTGACATCACCAAAAGAAACTAATAAAGCTCCCATAATGGGCCCTGAAGAAATCAGGAAATCTATGAAATGACTGCCAAAAATTTAGAATAATCCTCTTAAAGAAGTTCAGGGAACTATAGGAAAATATAGATAAAATTAAAATGAAATTTAGAAAGTAATTTATAAACAAAATGGAAGTTGAACAAAAATTAGAAATAATTAAATAATAAATAATATAGTAACTGAACTAAAAAACATAACAGAAAGCCTCAAGAGCAGACTTGATCAATTAGAAAAAAGAATTCATGAACTTGAAGATAGGATATTTGAAATTATCCAGTCAGAAGCAAAGAGAAATAAGAAAAAAAGAATTAGTCCTGTGGGAATTATGGGACACCACTAAGAGAGATAACCTATAGATATTAGGAGTTTCTGAAGGACAGGAGAGAGGAAAAGCCCCAGATAGCATATTTGAGGTAATAATGGATGAAAATTCCCCAAATTGAGGGAAAGATAAAAACATCCAGGTACAGAAAGCTCAGTGGTCTCCAATCAAATTCAACCCAAAGAGGAATTCAACAAGACACACCACTGTCAAATAAAATCAAAGACTAAGAAAGAACACTGAAAGCAATAAGAGACAAGAAGCATATCACATTTAAGGAAATCCCAATATGGCTATCAGAGAATTTCTTGGCAGAAACTCTGCAAGCCAGGAGAGAGTGGGATGATATATTCAAAGTGCTGAAGGAAAAAAAACCAAAAACCAAAACCAAAAACAAAAAAACCTGTCAACCAAGAATTCTTTATCCAGCATAGCTGTCCTTCAAAAATGAGGAAGCAATAAAAACTGTCCCAAACAAACGCTAAGGAAATTCATCATCTGTAGGCCCACTGTATAGAAATTGCTAAGAGAGATCCTTAAATTGAAATAAACAGCCAATTACTAATAACATAAAACAAACAAAAGTAAAAAAACCTCAATGACATAAGTAATATGTAGTCATGTTCCAAATACTCTAAAACTGTAAGTGTATAGTATATAAAGCAATTTTATTTCTACTATAACAATTTAAAAGACAAAATTATTAAAAACAACTGTAATTACAGTAAATTGTTAAGAATGGTGCTGGGAAAACTGGATATTCACATGCATGAATGAAACCAGACTCCTGTCTGTCACCACATACAAAAATCAACTCTAAATGGGTTAAAGACTTAAATGTAAGACCCCAAACTATGAAGCTACTAGAAGAAAACATACAGGAAATGCTTCATGACTTTGGACTGGGCAAGGATGTTTTTTGGATTAAGACCTCAAAAGCTCAGGCAACAAAGGCAAAAATAGACAAACTGGATCACACTCAACTAAGGAGCTTCTGCACAGCAAAGGAAACAATCAGTACAATGAAGAGACAACCTACAGATTGGAGAAATTATTTGCAAACTGTGTATCTGACAAAAGTTAATATCCAGAGCATACAAAGAACTCAAACAACTCTATAGCAAAAAAACCCCAAATAATCTGATTTTAAAATGGGCAAAATTGGCCAGGCGTAGTGGCTCACACCTGTAATCCTAGCACTCTGGAAGGCTGAGGTGAGAGGATCTCTTGAGGTCAAGAGTTTGATACCAGCCTGAGCAAGAGTGAGACCCCCATTTCTACTGAAAAAAAAAAAATAGGAAAAATTAGTTGGGCAACTAAAAATAGAAAAAATTAGTTGGGTGTAGTGGTGCATGCCTGTAGTTCCAGCTACCCAGGAGGCTGAGGCAGGAGGATTGCCTGAGCCCAGGAGACTGAGGTTGCTGTGAGCTAGACTGATGCCATGGCACTCTAGCCTGGACAACAGAGCAAGACTCTGTCTCAAATAAAATAAAATAAAATATAATAAAAATGGTCAAAAGACCTGACTAGACATTTCTCAAAAGAAGATATACAAATGGACAACAGGTATATGGAAAAATGCTCAACATCATTCATCATCAGGGAAATGCAAATTAAAATCATCATCAGGGATACAGATTATTAAAAAAGGTATTTTTGACATTAAAAGCATAAAAGATTCGGGGAATAATGACAGTGTAGAGTTTTTGTTTGCAATTAAAGTTAAGTTGTTATCAGCTTAAAATAGCCTATTTTAAGTTTAAGGTGTTTTATATAAGCCTCATATTAACCATAATACAAAAACCTATAGTAGATGTGGTCATTAGAGGGGTACTTGCAGGGCTTTGCTAAGAAAAAGAAACTGTTCTTTTTCTTCTAGATGCTGACTTTGTCTTCTAAAATCATTTTGAACCTCTTTTAAATAAAATAGATAAACTTGTCAGAAACTGCCTCATGCATAGCAGTTGGAAGTGTTTTTACTCTAATCAAAGGTGAATTGCTGAAACAGACTCTTTAAAGTTACTTTTTTGACATTCCCTTCACTGTATCATCTCCAGCTCAATTTCCATTCTCCTAACAGAATTCTGCAAAAACTGTCTTTTTGTTTGCTTTGGTAGTTTTGCTAATATCATTGAAAACAATGCAGCTGAAGGAAGACGCAGACTGCTCCCCCTCTGGAGTCTTTGAACTCGGGGAGTCCTTATTGGTATTTGCTTTCTACCTGGGGCTAATGGTTCCTGGCATGGGGCTGTAGGAGCAGAGCGTGCTAAGCAGGTGAAAAGCCCCAGCTGTTAATGTTTGGAGGGAGTATTGGCCCTCAATAGGGACTGCAATGAAAATTTCAAAATTACTTTCCACCAATGGCTACAATGAAGGGCTCTGGGATTTGAGGTTCTCTTTGAGAAAGAGCAATGTTTCAACAGAAGAGATACCTGGTGAACTGATGAAGGTAGGGAGAGGCCAGGTCTTTTTAACAGTTCTTCAAAGCCTGTCCAGGCTCATTCGCTTTATGTATTCCAAAATGAATTCCATTCGCAGCTGGAATGTTTAGTATCAGCAGGGCCAACAGATTTTTCCACTACTCACAGCCCTAGCATCCATGTTCCCATTAAACACATCTAATTCAAAAGCTGAGGGAGGCGCGTACATCTCAAGCCTAACTCTCTGCTTAATTCCCTCTGTCTTTTTAAAAGCTGCTCTTCCAGAAGGAATTATAAATCAACCACAGCAAATTTTCACTTTGAACTGTTTATGTGTTTTTAAAGAGGAGCTTCTGGGAAGAAGCAGAAAGAAGATTTAATAAACGGAGAAGCTATGAAGCTTCCAAAACACATAAGTAAAATTAAGAGACAACATGTGACTCAGGATGTTAGGAAAGCAGATACAGGGCAGTGATGGGCAACTTCTTGGGTAAGTGTGATGCACAGAGCCCTCTTCCACCTCTGGGCAGGCATTGGTGGTGGCTTCCTCATTCCTGCAGAGCCTTGAGCAGTGCTGCCCAGCTCTGAATCAGGAAGGCTCAGACTATGAGTTAGAGGCAGGGACCACCACCTAGGCAATGTCAAGGGCACCTGTCTCCTGCCCCTGAAATTGCTGTTATGGGCACTCTACTCACCTGTGATTGACGCTTCCTACCTGCTCTCCCCAGCTCCTCTCTGGGCATCTTTGGGTCACTTGACTATTTTCTGTGGTATCTTTTCTGTTTTAACACATTCCTACCTGTCTTATTTTCTGCACCATTCTTCTCCCTCAAGCTTAAAGCTTTACCTCTGTTGTCAGTGTCCAGGCTTTTCTGGAGGTGCCAGGACCCAGAATTTCTGCCCTTAAAGGGGTCATTCCAGGGAAGTGCACACCGGACAAGTTGAAGGGTGTGTTGAATGGACAATGCTTTTGTGTCTCTGTAGAGTAAGCCAGTGCTAGTCAAAATGTTGTCCACACAGACCACCTTTGAACTATGTGTTACTGGTTTGAAATGAGAACAGCAGAGAAATCAAGAGTAAAAATATCACAGTTTTACAGCAATCTGAAATGGCCACAGCATCCAAGTACATAATTGTTTTCCTACTAATTCATTTTCAATTTATTTTACAGAAGTATCAGTCTGTGATGGATAGGAAATTGTTAAGAAGTTTTCACTGTGGTGGGACACTCCTAGCTCAGTTCTTCCAATTCAGAACGTGAAGGCACACTGGATGGACACCCTTTGGGCGTACCCCCCCCACTTTGGTCCCTCACTACTAGTCATGCACCATGGGATTTTTTCACTCTTTCTCCATAAATGCCTTTACTATTCTAAATTTTATGTCTCAATGGAGCACATGCAATCTTCGGTATTTTAGCTGAAGTCACACAGGGTCTCCCATTCCCCAGTGTTGTTCTTTTCTGTTCCTTTTTCTTCATTCTTTCAATGTCTACGGTCAACTCTGTGCCTTTCAACCCCATAACAGTCTTGCCTTCTCCACCGGGTATCTACCTCCTGTTGGCTTTTGACAGTGGTTATGGGGACACCCTGAGCTCCCCTTCCCACCCTTAGCCTTTCCACTCCCAGGGGATCACAGTATAACCAAACAGGCATGAAAAAGACTGGGTAGCACCCCTTTAGTCCCTAGACTAATTCCGGGGAAGTTTCATTTCTCCAGGCTATAGTTCTCGAAGACTTTTAGTAAAAAGTTAAAATCCACTCGTTTGAAAATAACTCGATTTTGCAAATGCAGAATGGCTTGAGAGAAAAAATAAAAGCCCCATTCAGAGCCTCTCTACCCCAACTATTTAGTGAAAGCTGTCACAAGAGGGATGAGTGACATATTTGAACGACTTCTTGGGGTTTTCTCTGCACGAGGCAAACCCAGGATCCAGCGGGAGGCAAACCAGCTGCAGCTTGTCATATATTAGTCAATTATCCTAATGATTTTTTTTCCCCACTAAAAAGCACAAATCCAGGTTGCTTTTATGTCTTATGAAGATTTTACTTTGTCTACGCACAAATATTAATTGGATTCTCTCCATGTTGATTCCAGCCTCTGGGGTTCAGGGGCCACTGCAGGTGCGTGAGGGCCAGTGGAGGGGGAGTGAAGGCTGGCAGGAAGTGCCTTCTTCCCTGCGCTTCTGTCCCCGGCTCTTGCGAGGACAGCATTTGATTAGTCCCTTACAACCTGTTTCTCCTCAGATACAAGGAAAATACCGGAAACCACTGTGCCAATTCTGGCTGTGGCTCCTTTGAACACTGTGGGATCTGCTAGAGGAATGTGAAATAAATCCAAAAAAGGCTGCTTTATGGATCTTTGAATGTGGTGTCACAGAAGGAAACTGTCTTAGAAATCATAGCTAAAATTGGATAGTTTGTTAATTCTGTGGAAAATTTTTTGAATCAGAATGAATCTTTAACCTAATAGTCATTTCTACCCAATGCCTTCCACTCTGTATAAAATGAAAACATTCCTGAGATGTGCTTGAAATCTAATTCCTCCATTCAGACCTCTGTCAGTGGCCTTTCTTCCTGTGGTCCACGCAGCCATCATTCCGATGGTCAGGTAGTAATTGCATCAAAGTTCTGAACAAAGTTGGTGTGAGTGACTTTCTTTTTCTTTTTCTTTTACCCCTCAGACTTAAATAAATATTATTAACTTTTGTTCCCTATTTTAATTCATCTTTGCTCAGAAATTTGCTCAGTGCAAATTTAGTGGCTGGTCCATTCAATCAATTAAACCATTATGTTAAAGGGGTTAGTATGTCATTTTGCTCCTGAAACCATGCTCCTAAACTCTGTCATGCCATTGCCTCTGAGTGGGGTAGAATAAAGTGGCTAAGTCAAGGCAAATTTGATACTACTAATAAAAATGTTACTTAAAGCACTTGTCCCCACAAAATGTTTTAGGAGCATTATTTTCATTTGTTAAGGATGGCACATCCATATACTTTAGTGTTTTATAATACAATCAGGACCATTTCAGGAGAAAAAGGCAAGCTTTTATTATCCTTTGCTTAAAAAATAATTTATTGTAAATTTCAAAACAGAAAAGGTTTAGAATGTTCTCAACACAAAGAAATGATGAATGCTTGACATAATAGATAACCCCAACTACCCCATTTGAGCATTATACATTGTATACATGTATCAAAATATTACATTTATCCCACAAATAAGTACAATTATTATGTATCAGTAAAAAAAAAAAAACAACCCACAATTACATGTTCTTTCCCTTTAAATGTAACTACTAAAACACAAAGCAACAATGGCAGTGCAGTAGTTCTATTTAGGGAGGAGGGTGAAAGAGTAAACGGGGTAAGATTTAGTGGCAAGAGCAATGGGGTGGAGTCTACAGAGCTCAATTCTAATTTGGAGCTTCTTACAAGGAAATGAGATTATGGGTGAGTCAATGGACTGCTCTGTCCCATTTCTCATTTTTCAAAGGGGTAATGATAACTGCCTTACATTGTTTAGAAAGTCAAATAAAAGAAAAAAATGTGGAAGCTGTAGCCTGGGCCCTCAAAAAGAGGAGAACAAAGTTGCCAGTTTAAGGAGAGTCCCCTTACAAAATGTCTTTATTAGGGAAGGGAAACTACTATGGAAAATCGGGAAGGGCATATTCCTTCAAAGTACTGAATGTTATTGTTTGGTCCTTCTGGATTCTTTCCCTGCTTCCCTCTTATCAACAGTACCAATTTCCATTCCAGGACCTGTTTTGATCTAGGGAAGGTAACTCTATCCCTGGCGCCAGGTCTTGGGTAGAACCAGTAGACACATGCTTCCCATTGAGGCTGGGATGGATCTCTCCTCATCACAGCCCTAGAGTGACATTTTGGGGCAGCTTCATCTCCAGTGTTGATCCTCATGGAAGCTTATGGAACCTATCTTCAGTGTACCAGTAAGAATTCTTTATGTTGCAAAGACTCATTTCATCTGAGATAAGAGGGAAGAAAAAGGAGTTCTGGGATAACTGATAGTGACAACACTCACCAAATGTGGTGGGAGCTCTGTAATAAGAATAAATGTCTCCCAAAATCACAGAGATATAGCAGTGACCCCAAACACCCAGCAACCTCCAGATCAGGATCACAGACACAAATGCTGGCAGGGGCTAAAGAGGAAACATCCATGAGGAATTGTAGAGAGATAATAGGGTATGGTGGGGAGTATAGAAAATTGAAACTTGTGAGCTCACTCTAGCTGGTTGTTACCATATGGGAATACAGACTTAATTACAATTGCAGTTTTTAAAAAGGAACCAGAAATCCAGATTTTTTATGTAAAACCTCTTGTTTTTTAGTATGGTTTCAATAATAATGATAGTTTTAGTAATATCCATGGTGCATATGAGACAACACATCTGTGGGCTGAATTTGTCTGTGAATGGTCTGTTTGCAGTTTTCTGCTAGATCCTCCTTCCCAGAGCAGCATGGTGCCTACGGTGCTTCTGAGTAGGTAGTAAGCCCCTAAACCTCATTGTGTGTCTGGACAGGGATAAATGGCTTGAGGATAAGGAGTCAAATTGGATTAAATCAAACATACTGCTGGTGGCTCTGTATTTGTCAGTTTGTTTTGCCATTAAATAGTTCCTATTAACTTGATTGTCCTTTCCCAAGTTAATAGCCAGGAAAACAACTTTTACGCCTATAAAAATGAAGGCACTCAGTCTATGTAACAGTTTTTGATGGATCTGGTTCTCATCGAACCTAAAGAGATTACCTAGATCCAATCCTTAGAGAATAAGAATTTGGATAATAAAATAGTATTATCTCTCTTATTCCCAATATCTTTTGGACATGCTGTGTAGTAAGTACTTCTTTCAAGCCCATGTTTTTCTTCATAATTAAAAATGTGATAAAGTAATGTATCATTTAAAAATTACACAAATGAATTTATGTTGTGGTTGGACATTTTAGCTGTGTGATTTGAATGAGGTCGATCTCTTCCCTATTCTAGAAGTAGCCCTTGATTAGACTAAAGCAGTTAGAATGGACTTATCCCTTTTGCCTCTGTGGTTCTGAGATAGGCACTAGACTTTTCAGAATGCTTTGGGGTGCAAGTAACAGAAAATCTAACTCAAACCAGTTTAAAATTAAAAAAAAAAATGTTAGCTGACATAGCTGAAAGCCCAGAGGAAGTGTGGAGTGGACTGGTCAGACTCCAGGTCTCTTTCTGTATCATTCTCTGTGTGTCACTTACCTTTGTCTGGCTTCCTTGAGTCACAAGGTGGCTACCAATAGAAACAGAGGCATGAGTTTCTTTGTTCATGGAAAGAGAGAAAAAGAGTGAGAGAGAGAGCCCAAGAGACTGAGAGACCATTCTGCATAGCCATGAAATAGAAGTTCTTCCCCTTGATGACAAACTCACTCCCGACTCGCAACAGAATGCTCTGAGCTCATTGGCTTAGGTTTGGGTTCTTAAATTACTGATGGAGTCGGGGATTATCAGCAGTCCTATCTTCTTTTTTTTCATCATGGCACACATTAGAAATGAGAATCTTTGATGGCACTGTAGTGCGAGGATGAGGCTGAGAAGTCTTGGGGATAGAAAGGACTGATCATGGGGACTGCAACTGACCTAGGTCCCCCTGGCCACCATGAGGGCTGCGGAGGCCAGGAATGCAGCACTCAAAGTGCCCATATCTGCAGCATGTTAATAGAAACTTTTGGCTGGGAATGACTTAAACCTAGCCCAGACCTGGAGATGGAGTCAATTTTCCCTGAGCATTGTAGGCTGCCTTCAAGAGGGGCAGATGGCTTGATGATCGTGGGAAGATACATTCTCTCTTTTTCTGGATAAGAATAGAATAACAAATCCTACTAGTTCTAGTAAACCCTTCTTTTTCAGCATCACCTTCAATTTATAAACCCAATCAGCCATGTCTCACCAGCCACACCACCAGCATCCTTGTCCAAGCCACTAGCCATCTCTTGCCTGGATGCTAGGATAGCCTCTGTACCAGTTTCCCAGGGCTGCTGTAACAAATTATCACAAATTTGGAGGATTAGGACAGCAGAAATTTATACTCTTACAGTCCTGGAGGCCAGAAATCAGAAATCAAGGTGTTGGCAAGGCCATCTTTTCTCCAAAAGCTTGAGGGGGGAATCCTTCCTTGCCTCTTCCAGCTTCAAATGACCCCAGATGTTTCTTAGCTTGTGGCAGCATAGCTCCAGTCTCTGCCTCCATCTTCACGTGGCTTGCTTCTCTCTGTCCATGTACCAAATCTCTCTCTGCCTTTCTCTTATAAGATACCTGCTGCTGCATTTAGGGCTCTCCCTAAATCCAGAATGATCTCATCTTGAAATACTTAATTACACCAGTGAAGACCCTTTTTCCAAATGCAGTCACATTCACGAGTTCCAGGGGTTGGGACTTGGACCTATCTTTTTGGGAGGGCCCTATCCAACCCACTTCACCTGCTACTTATACTCCCTGCTTCTGCCTTTTCACCCCTACTGACTATTCTGCACATAGTATAGTGGTCCTTGTAAAACATGTCAGATATTCCCTGCTCACATCCTCTAATGGCTTCCTGACCCCCTTTTATGAATAGCTCACATCTGTAGCGTGGCCTCTGAAGTCTCTACCATCGCATCTTGGCTTCATCTCTTTCCTCATCTCACACTGCTCTCCCTCTTGCTCAGTGGAGTCCAGCTGCACTGGCCCTGTCACTGTCCCTGCAGTAAGCCACACAGCTTCTCTTCTAGAGTTCTTGCAGCTCCTGCACTTTAATTAGGACTCAGATGAAATGTTTCTTCCTCAGAGAGAGAAGTAGCATTCCTGATACTCTCTTTGCCCTATTTTATTTTTTTTCAGAGTGCTTATTGAAACAACACCCTATTTCATATCTGTTTTCTCTGTGTATATACATGTCTCTCCTACCAGAATGTATGCTTTATCTCACTAGTTCACTTCTGTACCCCCAAAACATGGAATAATACCCAGCATAGTAGAGATCGCCCTAATTCATTCACACTGTTATAACCAAATACCGAGACTAGGTAATTTATAAAGAATAAAAAATTATTTCTCACTGTTGTGGAGGCCAAGATCAAGGAGCCAGCAGGGTCAGTTCCTGGGGAGGGTTGCTCGCTGTTTCAAGGTGGCGCCTTATTTTTCCATCCTCGGGAGGGGACAAACGTTGTGTCCTCACATGTTGGAAGAGATGGAAGGAAGGGACTCATCCCCTCAAGCTCTTTTAAGGCACTAATCCCATCTGGGAGGACTCTGCTCTCATGACTTAATCACCTCCAAAGGACCTCCACCTCTTAGTGCCATCACACAGGAGATTAAGTTTCAACACATGAATTTGGGGAGGACATATTCTGACCAGAGCAAAGACATTTAATAAATATTTGCTGATTAAATAAATATAGTCCTGGCAGCAACTTGGAGGATAAGGCTGACACAGAGAAGGACAGAGGCAAGAGCCCCTCAGAGAAAGCAAGGCCTCTGCTATTGTTACCAAAAGCTCAGCCACTTGTCCTTGAGGCCACATCAGAAGAACGAGAACAAGTGTTTTGAGGAGAAGGAAGAGAAATTTTATTACCTTTCCGGCGAAGGAGGAGGATGGAGATTCCTGTCTGAAATGCCATTGTTCTAATAGTAAGCATAAATACAGAGCTTTTAAAGGATGGATTCTCAGCTTCAGGCAATTACTGTCCAACTATAGTTGATGATTCTGATCATCCCATCTCTGCTGAAGACAATCTTGTGACCTTTACCCAGAAACTATTTTTGACATTTTTTCAGGCCATTCCCTCATTACATGATGTCAACATTATGATTTCAGGATCAAACCACCTCAGAAAACCGCATTGTCTCTACATGTTTCAGTCACATGAAAAATAAATTTTCCTACGCTTTCGGTCAATTCGAGGTAGAGTTCTGCCAGTTGCACCTTAGCGAGTCCTGACCAATGCACTCTATCTTGAGTCTGGGCATCTTTGTAAACTTGAAACTGGGCTAAGTGCCAGGCTTTTTCATATTTCTGTCCCACTGATAATACACAGAAGTTTCAGTGTAATTCCTTCATCTCCAGAGTTTGAAAAGCAGCAACCTCATTTTAGATATTACAGCTGAATCTAGAGCTAGAGGTATACATTTCAGGATGTAAATTATCTGCTGGTGATGTGGTTTGGAATGCAAAGGATTCTATGCCTAATCCTTATCAAGTTTCTATCACTGACTTAAATTCAATATTCTGTGACATGCCTGCTTTTTCTTTTGATCATCATTGTCCGTTAAGTGCTTATTTAAGCATGGTGCTATTTTAGACATGGAACATAGTGAATTATCTGCAGAGAAATGGTAATAATGTTGTGGCATAAAATTTTTGAGAGAGAAGTTTATATTTATTCTTCTGGAAATTTACCTTTCTCCCTCCCCCCTTTTGTCTGTCTAACTCTCTCCCTGCTCCCTTCAGTGAGATCATCCTCTGAGCTTACTTACTCGGAGGAAGTTTGGGACAAGCGGGAAAGCAAGGCAAAAAGGTTTTCCCTGATTTTCCCTTCTTAGGATATAGAAGTTTTGGCTTTGGATACAGGGCATAGATAAAATGTTGACAAGCAGAAGACATTCTTGCAGATTGATGGATGAGAAGTGAGCAGAATGGAGTTATGCTGTGGCCCAAAGACAAGACCCCTGTGGCCTGTCTGCTGAGGTAGCATCTGGGCAAAAGGGCAGATCCTTAGATTAGATGCCCCACAGTCAGCAGCACTGAGATCCCTGGGCTACAGCAGAATTTGATGCCTTCTAGAGAGGCAAGGAAGTAGCAGTGAGCACAGTTGGACCTGATAGAGCCACATGGGCTAGTCTAAGGGACTCTGCCACATTAACCCACGTGCACTGATAAATCAGTGCATCCCATCAACCCGATGGGACCATGACATCACAGAAGAAGCATGTGAGAGCAAGCAACATCAAGAATCACGTGCCCCTTTCCTAACGCCTAACCCTTGTATCAAACCCCCAAAATTTAGACATGACCCCATATTGACCTTGGAGAATTGGGAGCCCAAACTAGAAATTAGATCATTATGAAATATTAAAGAAAGTTGCATTTTGCACACCTGTGCTTGTGGCTCACATTTCATACCTTGTATAAAATATTTATTTTCTTTTCCTCATGACTGAATTCCCATAGAGTTACAAGAGGACATAACTTCTAGGTGGATAAAGACTCTTTATAGTTATAATTGCAGCCTACAAATGTTTATTGTTGGAGAAGCAGGCTTCAGCCCACCTGGTCATTAAGTAAATGCTACAAACCTTGGCTAAGACTAGATTTTCCACATTGAGTTGTGGAGAGGCCATTTTGCTATTATGAAAGCAGCTTGACTGAAACAACAAACCACTCTAACAGCATTAGACCAGTTAATATTTGCTATTTCTATATCCAATGAAAAAGTATGCACATAGAACAGTGTGTTAGTTTCTGATCAGAAGAAAATCCTGTCCAATCCAGTGCAAATTGACTTGGAGAACATTTTTTTTTTAGATGAGTAACTCTTGTGGCTCTTGTTGCTGCCACAAAAGAAGGGAATTCAAATTTTAGGATTATTCCACTTTTGTGTGTTAGAGCTTTGTGTTATAGATTTGGGACTGGTAGAGGACTTCTATGCACATTATCTCTTTAAAGCCGAGAGTTTCATTATATATTTGATTAAGATAGAGTGATATTGAACTATTTTTATTCGGTCGTTATTACAAGAAATCGGCAAATGCTTCATTCAATAAGTCACCGACTACCAATCTGGCCAGTCCTGTGATTCTCTGACACCACTTCTCCAATTCTCTGACACCAACTCGGTGTCCAAAAACTCAATTCAATTCTGACACTATCAACCTGGAGTCGGTGTCAGATCCCTCAGTCCTACACAACTGCCCCCACATTAGATGCGGGTTGCAAGCCTCAGGTCACTGGTACTTCTAACCAGCTGGCTATGTATTTATAGTGCATTTGATAATTTACCAGAACAACTCACAGAACTCAGGAAAACACTTTACTTACGTTTACTGGTTTATTATAAAGCATACAGCTCAGGAATAGCCAAGTGGAAGAGCTTCATAGGACAAGATATGGGAGTGGGTTTGGTGTCACGGAGCTTCCATGCTTTCTCCGGGTGTGCCAGCTTCCCAGCACATCAGTGTGTTCACCAGCCTGGAAGCTCTTCAAACTTGTTTAAGGGTTTTTACAGAGGTTTCATTATGCAGGCACAATTGTTTAAATTATTGGCCATTAGTGATTGAACTCAATCTCCAGCCTTTTACCCCTCCCCAGAAGTGGGGCTGGGGTGTAAAAATTCCAGTCCCATAATGATTGCTGGGTCTTTGTGTGGCTAGCTCCCAGCCTGAAGCTATCTAGGGGCCCAGGAGTCATCCCATTAGCATGCAAAAGATACTCATCACTCAGGAGATTCCAAGAGTTTTAGGAGCTCTGTGCCAGGAACTGGGGACAAAGACCAAATATTTATTTTTTCATTATACCATACTGGTTTTATCATCTCACCAGTATTCATCCTTTAGCCCCACAGGGGGTCCCCATTGGTTCTTGCTTTACTGTTCAATTTCTTGGGATTTGTAAGCTGCTCATAGTCACTGGCTAGAGTCTGCTTATCTTGTCTTATTTGAAACCCGTGGATCATATGCAAAGCACAAGTAGGATATATGCTGACCAGGAAACCTGACTGCCTTTCCATCACATGCATTTCTCTCCACACACCTGCGCGTTTCCCTCCGTACCGCCCCTCACCTCCGTTTCCTCCCCTTCCCACTAAAGGCACCCAGTGTAGTGAGTTTGATATATGTATTAATACTTAATATGTGCCCTGAAAAATGCATAGTATTTATTCTTGCGAATATGTTTTCAAATGCACAGTTGACCCTTGAACAACACAGGTTTTGAGCTATGTGGGTTCACTTATACGGGGATTTTCTTCTGCCTCTGCCACCCTTGCGGAAGCAAAACCAGCAAAATCCCCCTCTTCTTCCTCTCCTTCAGCCTACTCAACGAGAACGTCGACAAGGATGAAGACCTTTATGATGATCCACTTCCACTTAAAGAACAGTCAATACATTTTCTCTTCCTTATGATTTTCTTAATAACATTTTTTTCTCTAGTGTACTTTATTGTAAGAGTATAGTATATAATACATACAACAGAAAGTACACGTTAATCAACTGTTTATCAGTAAGCTTTCCAGTCAACAGTAGGTTATTAGTAGTTAAGTTTTTGGGGGGTTAATAATTATACACAGATTTTTGACTGTGTGGGGTTTGGGGCCCCTAATTCCCACATTATTCAAGGGTCAACTGTACTTAAATGCTCTAGTACTATAGATCTGGTTTTGTTTCTTACATGTATATATTTATTATCAGTCCTTGTTTTTGTGTGTATTTCTAGTGTGTTGCTTCATGGTATTTATCCACCACATGTTACTTACACATGGTGCTAAAGATGGTCACAAAGTGGTATCCAACAACCCACTTCCACATGGAAGCTGCACTGAGGGTTCTTGTACACATACCACTGTGGAACTGTGCCTGGGTTTCTTTGGGGCAATATGCATTGAGCAATGGAATTGATAAATCGTAGGATATGCATGCTTAATTTCAGAAAGTATTGTCAAATTCCTTTCCAAAATAGCTTCACAAATCTATACTCCCAGGAGCAGCACATGATGGTTCCCATTTCTCCACGTTTGTCGCCATTTAGCAATTTTTTTCTTTCTTTATTTCTCTTTTTAACAATCTGAAGGGTAGAAAATGTTATAAGGGTTAGGAGTTGTTTTGCTTTGTGTTATTTGTGTGTGTGTGTTTTTTTCTCTCTAGTAAGGTCAAGCATTATTGACTATTTGGTTTCTCACTGTCCATAAATTACTGACAGTTAATTTCTTCTGCCAAGTTTTTCTTCTGGGTTTTGTTACCACCCATCTGGTTCCCTTGTCCACCCACTACGCAGATAAAGGCCACTCAGACAGCAGGAGTTGCAGTGGAGAAAGAATTTAGCATCACAAGTTACCAGGTGAGGAGATAGGAGCAGTTTCTCAAATCCATCTCCCTGAGAATTTGGGGGCTGAGATTTTTAAAGGTGGTTTGGCAGATAAAGGGCTAGGGAATTGGGTCTGCTGATTGGTTGGGGATGAACTCATAGGGTTGGGAAGCAAAAAGTGTCTTCTTGGTAAATACGAGTTCCTAGATTGGGAGGGGGTCACAGGACTTATTGGATCAGTTTGCATGCATGGCCGCTGGTCCGGTTGATGTCAGTTGGTATCCCCAAATGTAGAGTCTGGAAAATACCTCAAAGACCAGTCTTAGGTTTTACAATAGCAATATTATTTATAGATAGAAGCAGTTAGGGAAGTCACAAATCTTGTACCTGTCAAGGAGACAAGACACTTCAGTAGTGAGCAGTTATAACTCACTCTAGGGAAGCTAGGGAACAATGGCTGGTTAACTTTTAGCTATATCTATACTTTTATAGACATCAGACTTTTATCACTACTCTTACCTTATAGGCTTACATTATTTTAATATACTCAGTTTCAGTTTCTTGTATCTTTTTGTTGTTTTGCTCAAGTTCCTTGGGTGTTCTAAATAGAATTTCTTCACTGATTTTGATATTGTAAATATCTTTCACAATTTCTTTAGCTTTGTCTTAAGTAAGCTCCTTTGAACTCAAAGTTTTCTATATTTCTATTGGCATTTTATAAATTCCCAGAAATTATCTCTTTTGTCTAGGTTTTCTCAACTCATTGTCATGTTATTTTAAAAAAAATCAATTGTGTCTGAGTTATTCCCCCTTTTGTTCTGCATGTTGCATATTTTTTCTTTTTTTCAGTTTTATCAGAATTTTATCTATCTCGTTAATCTTGTCAAAGAACCAGTATTTGATTTTTATTAAACCTCACTAGCTTTTTAAATTATCTATTTCATTGATTTTTGTCCTTATCATCATTATTTTATTTCTGCATGATTCTTTGTGTTTACTTATGTTCACTGGTTTTGTTTTGAATTAAATGCTTTGCTAATTTGTTTTCATGCTTTCTTGGTTTCTGATAAATGTATTTCAAGCTATAACTTTTTTTAAAGTACTGCTTTAATTGCATACCAACTTTTTGATGTTTTATTACTATTTCAATCAAAATATTTCATAATTCACCTTTTAATTTTCTTGTAAGTGTAATGATTACTCACTAGTGTGATATTTTGATTTTGGATGTATGAGATTTAAAAATCTATCATTTGGGGTCAATTTTAAAATTTATTTATCATGATTAGAGAACATAGTCTCCATGGTGCTGATTTTGTGAAATTTACTGAGACTTCCTTTGTGACCTAGTGCATTTAGTTTTTACAAATATTCATGTGTTTTAAAAGACTGTGCATAACTTGGGCAGTATAAAGTTTTACATATATCAATAAATTCAGAATTAAAAATATATTATTTAGCTTTTGCATACAGTTGCTAATTTGGAGTCACCTTGATCTATTGGTTTATGAGAGGGGCATTGTAAAAGCATTACATGTAAAGTTTGACATCTACTTCTCAGATTTCTGATTGGTGTACAAACTTTATGGACATATTACTAGGTGCATATATGTTCATGGTGATTATTTCTTCCTGATCTATTTTATCTCCATGATATGTTAGTTTGTGTCCATTCTGCTATTAAACTCATTTTATCTTAATTTTTAGGTTTTGCATATCTAGTATGTCCAATTGGTTCTTCTTTACGTCTTCCTGCTTCAGCTTCTGGTTTACAGTATCCTTCCTTATCTCCTCAAGACTATTTATTAAGATTAAAGTTATTCTTTGGTCTGGTCCATTCCTTCTGCTTTCTCTTACAGGGGTTGTCTACGTTGCTACCTTTCTTTCCTAGCTGTTATTCTAAGATGGCTCCACAGTTTTCTTTGGAGCTCATATTCCTTAGACGTGTTAGTAATATGTATGTTGAGGCAAGGGCTAAAGCCTAATGTTAGTTTGTGTCCTCCTTGTGGAGTGGAGCAGAATTTCCTTAGGGTTGAGGCTGTGCACTGGCATTTTTCTTTCTTAAGAGTTACCTTCCTCAGTTGTAATCACCTGGTCCCTCAGTTGAGAAGGAGGGAGTAGAGGAGAAGAAATCTCAGGGCCTAGCAAACCTGTTGATCATTGCTCACAACTGCTGACTTGAATGTCCAGTGCTTCTGGGTTGGCTGCTGTCTTTGATTCAGTTGTGACTGGGTAGGCAAAGGCCCATTTATGCCATTGTGGGGTCAAACAATGGACACTCCTAAAAGCTTCTTCCCTTCCTGAGCTCCTAGGTAGCAGTGCTAAACTCTTTTCCCTTCTAGGCTGTTGCTTCCTACCTAATCTCAACTAGTGACTTTCGTGTTCTTTATATCGATTTACCAAGCACATTGCCCTCTCTCTTACTTTTGTGGCATCTCCAGGGTTGGATCAGGTGAAGGGGTAGATGGGAATAGAGCTGGTACTTATGTTAGTTGCATTTTCACCATGAAGAAAGACATTTTCACTCTTTTCAACAGCTTTGTACCTTTTCCTTTAAGGTACCTCTCATAATGCCAACTCATTGTACTGTTTCTCTTTACATAGCTTTCCTGCAAACATGTAAATAGCCTAACTTAATTCCTGGCACAGGAGTGGATGTTCAATGTAATTAGCCTATTATTATTTTAATGTTACTATTTTATTACAGCCACTCTTGAAATAAATATAGATAGTTATTTCAATATTTGAATTTGATTATGTGGTTTGGGAGATTAAAAAAATAAATATATATTGACTTGCTTCTAAATTTTGACATACGACTATTCTTCATGTACGAAAATGAGTCAGCAGGACACGCAATTTGAATTTTTTTGTAGCATTCATGAAAGACTTACATTGTTTACAAATACATTTTCAAAATGCAACCTGGGGGCCAGGCATGGTGGCTCATGCCTGTAATCCTAGCACTCTGGGAGGCTCAGGCTGGCAGATCGTTTGAGCTCAGGAGTTCGAGATCAGCCTGAGCAAAAGCGAGACCCCGTCTCTGCTAAAACTAGAAAGAAACTAATTGGCCAACTAAAAAAACATATAGAAAAAATTAGCCAGGCATGGTGGCACATGCCTGTAGTCCCAACTACTCGGGAGGCTGAGGCAGAAGGATCGCTTAAGCCCAGGAGTTTGAGGTTGCTGTGAGCTAGGCTGATGCCACGGCACTCTAGCCCAGGCTACAGAGTGAGACTCTGTCTCAACAACAACAACAACAACAAAATGCAACCTGGAATATATTCAGTGATGGCTGTGTAAGATCATAAACTCCAGGTTGTGTTAATAGAATCAGTCAAAGAAACTTGGCTTAGATGTGAGCCAAAGTCTTAAATTAGTTTTCAATAATATTGTAGGATGACTTAAGAATTTCTAAACATTTATAGTTTTTGCATGGTTTCTTTAATTTTTATTATTTTAAATTGTTTTCTTCTCCCTTAAAATGGGTGGGGGAGTAGAGGAAGAGAGTTAATATTCAAGGAACACCTACTTGGTGCCTAGTACTCTGCTTGATGTTTTCCATATGTGCACTGGCTTAATTGTCATAACAAACATATAAGCCAACTAGTATTATAATTCTGATTTTTAAAATGGGAAAATTGGAGTTTCAAGACTTTACATAATTTGCTCACTTACAAAGCTAAGTGCCAGAGCTATTATTTCAATGTAGATCTATCTGCTTTTGTGTGTTCATGCTCTATACCAATGCTCCTCAAACTTTAATGTGTATGTGAATCACAATCTAGGGACCTTGTTAAAGTGAAGATTCTAATTTAGTAGTATGAGGGTGGACAGGGATTCTGTAACAGAGGGAATGGACTGAAAAAAAAAATGGCAAAAATATTTTCTGTCTCTTTGGAGAACTGAAACCCGCATCCCTGCCTTGGGCCAGTGGTAGGGAGGAGCAGGGAGAAAGAAGGCCTTTTCTTCTTGTCCCAGGTGGTGCTAGCCCTCCAGGTGGGTGGCTGGCAGAATTCACAGACTTTGTCTTTGGCAGAGATGGGACGATTAGAATAGTTAACCACAGTAATTGCCTGAAGCTGAGAACCTTCCCTTTAAAAGCTCTGTATTTCTGCCTATGTTCAGGAAAAATTTGGATTTTGAGACTATAGTCTGCTTTTTCTTCCCCTTGCCAGCAAAGGTAATAAATCTCTTTCCTCATCCCCAAAAGACTTCTCCTCCTTCTTTTGATTCTGTCTCGTGGACAAGTGCCAAGTTTTTTTTCTTTTTTTTTTTGAGACAGAGTCTCACTCCCTTGCCCGGGCTAGAGTGAGTGCCGTGGCATCAGCCTAGCTCACAGCAACCTCAAACTCCTGGGGTCAAGGAATCCTTCTGCCTCAGCCTCCCGAGTAGCTGGGACTACAGGCATGTGCCACCATTCCCGGCTAATCTTTTCTATATATTTTTAGTTGGCCAATTAATTTCTTTCTATTTTTAGTAGAGATGGGGTCTCGCTCTTGCTAAGGCTGGTTTTGAACTCCTGACCTTGAGCAATCCGCCCGCCTTGGCCTCCCAGAGTGCTAGGATTACAGGCGTGAGCCACCGCGCCCGGCGACAAGTGCCAAGTTTTCAGTAACAATTCTCTGTTTCTAACATGCTACCAGGTAATATTTATGGTGCTGATCTATGGATCACATGATGAATAGCAAGGATCTATACTATATGATGACATAATATGTATTTTGCTTAAAAACTTTTTATCTGATTTCCTACCAGCCATTTGGATAGTTGGGTAAGGTTGCAATACCAGTGTTGGGGATCACCAGGATTCCTGCTGCACTACTAGCTACAGATGAAGTTCTACCACAACCTCTGTGAAGTGACTTTACCTTTTATTACTATTCCTAGTTCTGAGCTTTTAAAACAATGCTCAAGAGTCATTTTCTAATAAGCTGGTCTCCTGCCCCATTTCCTACCCTTTAATGTTTTGTTTAAAGGATATTTAGTTCATGTATGGGGCCAAAATATGATCATGTCTAGGTTGGGTTCTGTTTTATGTATTCATATATTAACAGAAGCTGAAGCTTCTTTGACTGTCTGTTTATACCTTGCTATGGTCTGAATGTGTTCCCGAAACTCACATGTTGAAACCCAATCACCAATGCAATTGTGTTAGGAGGTGATTAAGTCATGAGGATGGAGCCCTCATGAATGGGATTAGTGCAATTATAAAAGGGGCCCCAGATAGCTGCCTTGCCCCTTTGTTACCAAAATCTTGGCCACTTGGCCATGAGGCCAAATAAGAAGAACAAGGACAAGTGGTTTGAGGAGGAAGGAAGAGAGTTTACTTTGTCGACAAAGGAGGAAATATGGTAGACCTTCTCATCTCAAAATCCCAGATTTGCTGAACACAGTCAGAAATACAGAGCTTTTAAAGGGAGGGTTCTCAGCTTCAGGCAATTACTGTTATTAAACTATTCTAATCATCCCATCTCGGCCCAAAACAAAGCCTGTGAAACCCACCGGGGCCACTCACCTGGGGGACTAGCACCACTTGGGAATTTTAACAAAAGACTTAACCCACCTCAGGGATGCAGGCCAGAATGCAGTTCCCAAAAAGAGTGGGGGAAGTTTTCAGGAGACAGAAAATCTCTTTGCCACTTTTTTCCAGGTCATTTCCTTTGTTACATATTTTCCACTCTCAATATTTCCCTTCTACATCTATGGGAAGAGAGGCAACTACTGTGTTACACCTTCTCCCATGTGAGGAAACAGCAAGAAGGAGCCATTTGTGAACCAGAAAGCAGGCCCTCACCAGACATCAAATCTGCTGGCACCATGATATTGAACTTCCCAGCCTCCATTATAGGAAATAAATGTTTGTTGTTTATAAGCCACCCGATTTATAGTATTTTGTTATAGCAGTGCTAATGAACTAAGACATACTTCTTCCATGGAACTTAATTGGAAGAGTAGTGTTATTGTCAACTAACTCACAATCACAATTGAGTATACATTGACAATGTATTGTCAATTACAGTTAGTTATTGTCAACTAACTCACAGTTTTCATTTTACCAGGTTCATTTTTAATAGGAAACTTCTTATGTTTGGTGTACATTATAATCACATATCAAAACCCAGCTACTTGTTTATTGATTAAGTAGCCATGCAAGTTCCTATCTATTCATATTTTCCTGGGATTGTATTATAGAAAATGTCACTCCATAATTAATGGAATATCTTGCAGATATGTTGCTTATGACTTGGTAGGGCTGTTGTGTTCTTCAGTTAACATTTGGAAAACTTTAAAGAATTAAAAAGACTTCTAGGGCCACGTTCCCAAATGAAAGTGAAAATGTAGAATTTTCTATGATATATTTCCTAAGAAGGAGAATGATCAAAGCATGGCCAGGGATGACCAAATTTCAGAACACTTTCACGTACAAATGAAAGCTACAAATGGGAGCATTAAAATCTCTAGACACATCTCAAGTTTGGATTCAAGCATCACTATTTTTCTAAGGAGATATTGAGCTGGATTTTAAGTTACTCTAGGGAAAAAAGTAATGCCCCCCCAATCTTTACCAAATGGAAAATATGGAAAATTAATTCTTAAGTAAAAAGGAGATGTAACAGGTTCCACTTTTTTGAACATTTAGGTGCATGATAGTCTATGTTTTCTTTTAATAGTAAAAAAAACTGTTAAGAATTATAAAAAAATTACTTTCTTAATTTTTACTGCATTTTTAAAAATTAAAAAGTATAAAGGTTTATAATAAACAATTCGAAGGTATATAAAGAAATTTGTCTTTTCCTACCGTTTGTTTATTCTGCACCTTATCCATTGTGGGGAAAGCAATATTAAAATAATCATTTATTTTTATTTTATTTTATAAAATATTTTGAATGGGAGATATCATCACATGGTTAAAAAATTTGAAAGTACAGTATATGGATATCAAAACATCAAGTTGTATACCTTAAATATATATAATTTTTATTTGTCAATTATACTTCAATAAAGCTGGGGGTGGAATTCAAAAAGTACAAGGGGTAGGTGAATCTCCCACCCACATCTGTTCCCCAGGTACCCACTTCCTTTACCTAAGGCTAATGAATGTTGGCACTTTCTTGTATATCTTACAAACATATTTTATTCATACTTCGGTACTCATTTTTATTCTCCCCCTAATTTTTATACGCATTGTACTGCCCTATCCAGCATTCACTGTCTTGCACCTTGCGTATCTCATTTGACAAAGATTCTCAGAATTGGTACCATCTCTGTAGGTAAAGAGCTTCTTGTTCCTTCTGTGCTGCATGGTGTTGCACTGCATGGCTGAACATGGCTGTTCATAACTGAATTATGATCAGTCCCCTACGGATGGACATTTACATTGATTCACATCTTTTAATATTAAAAACAATGTTGCAATAAATAACTTTATAAATAGATCATTTTGTACTTGTGTAAGTACATTGTGTAGTATACATTCTGAGGAGTGGATTGCTGGAACAAATGGCACGTGAATTGTAAATTTGACAGGTGTGGCAAAATTGCCCTTTCCAGTGGTCATAGAAATTTATACTTCGATCATCAGTGCAGGAGAGTGATTTCCTTCTACAGCTTTGCCAATACTCTATGATATTGTAATGTATCTTTAATTTGCCTTTTTCTTTTGATGAAGAGAAGCATTTTTTCAGATATTTAAAAGCCATATTTATTCCCTTTTTGTTGACTTGTTTATACATGAAAGAGGTAAACACTAGTAGAACAGAAGTCTTTGGGATCATAGAACTGGATCTTTATTGGGATAATTTCTATACTTTTCCAGGAAAAAAAAATGTTTCCTGGTTTCTCGTTGTGTGGTATCTTCTATATTTTATTATTACCTCTTTTTTTTTTTGTTATCAAAAGTGGTTTGGGGTTAGATCGAGAGCCTGTGGAAAAAGATGAATGTGTTTATTCTAAGAATTGATGATTACCAGAAGTTGTCACTTAGGATGCTGAGGGTTGTGGAGAAAGGTAGTTTGACATTCAGATGGAAAATAGCTAAATAAAACTCATGGTTCTCTTCTTTCCCTGCCTTTGTGCCTGGCTTACAGACAGCTTATCAGAGTCACTAGGAGTTACTTATGAGTCATATGTCAAATGGACAACCCCCACTAAAATTTTATTCCAGTAGCCAAATGTGTTAACTTTTTGCTGCAGTTATTTCCACGCTCGTGATTGGCTTCAGAATAAAATCAATTGGAATTTGGATCTTGTCCTGTCACTCATTCACTGTGTGACCTTGAACAATTAGTCTCTCTGAGCTTTCTTTCACCTCGCCTATAAAATGAAGAGACTAATGCACACTTAGCAGGGGTTTTGTGAGGAGGAAAGGAGATGATGTACTCTAAGCACTTACTGCAGCCTTGGATACCAAATGGCTGCCGTTAGGATCATGCGCTAAGGTATACAGACTTAACCTTACACACTGCGTGTCCTTGGGCAACTTCCTCAGTCTCGCCACGCCTCAGTTTCCTCCTCGTAAAATGGGGATAATAACTGTACTTCATCAGGTTGATATGTAAAGTGTGTAGCACAGTGCCAGACACATAAGTGCTCAATAAATGCTAGCTATTTGTTTTTATTATTGTCATTATCATTCTCTTCAGCAATTTTCTTAAGCTTCCTTATCCTGAGCCCTTCTGTTGAAAATTGGCCGGGATGCTTCCACTATTATTCTTTCTCTATAGTCATGCTGTGACATTTGAGTCACTGTATGATTGAATCTGCCAGGCACTTCTCTTGGATCTGCATGTGGAGATGCGGGGATTCCTGCCGACATAAGCCCCCAGGGACACTTCTTGGGCTTGGGCCAGAGCCCCTTTCTTCTCTCGTAAGAGTTGCAGGGACTGGTCCACCCACTCTCTTCTGACTGCCACCACCTGTTCTTCCCCTCGCGTTTCTCCTCTTCAGCTCTGGAATGGAACAAAATAAACGAACATCTACTGGGTACAGGAAGGAAGGAGAAAGAATGCAGATCATGGAATCAGGAGACACGGGCTTTAGAGTTGGCGCTTGCTGTGTGGCATAGCTTCAGTATTTACATGTGCAAAATGAGAGATTTTTCATTCAGTTTTGAAATTCCCTACCAGATCTAGCATTCACTGATGCTCTATTATGTTCAGAGCGTATGCTGTGTGTTTGGGAGGCTGCATAGGAATGCATATGGCATGGTGCTTGCACCACACTGCCAAGAGGAGATATAGCCTAGTGGAAAGAGCACTGGCTGAGTATAGATTTACTGGTGGTTTGCCCTAGGCAATTTGCTCAAATCTTCTTGTTTCAATCTGTGAAATGGGCATTGAACTTAACATAGGTTTTACAGTCAGATGGCCCTACCTCTTTCAGGCTGGGTGACTTCCACAAGTTACGCAACCTCACAGAGCTTCCATTTTTCTATCAAAGGCAACTGGCACATAATATTAGTTCAATGGATAGTTAATAACAGCCGCGAGGAGGAGGAAATTGAAAGAGATGATGATGTTGCTGATGATGATTCCAACTTTGGAACTTTCACCCTTTCACTCCTGTTTTGCAGCAGCAGGAAATCTTTTAGAAAGTCTGAAAAGAGTCAAAAGTTACCAAATGGAGTCTGAAACCCAGGACCACTTGATTTCCAACCTCATTTTTTTAACTACTTTGATATATAGACAAGGAAAGTCTTAAGTTTAATGGGATTAATATTTCATTTGAAAATATGAGTGTTCAACATATAAGATTTTCACCTTAATCAGCCCAGTGTAGTAGCATGAAACAGCAAGAAGGTCTGTTTGTCCATCTGAGCTTCCTTTGGCTCTCCACGGGCATGGTCATTTGAGTCAAGGCCCAGGGGGCCTGACATGAGGCTGGGAGTTGACTAATGAACTGGAATGGAGGGCTTGGTAGAGATTCATCAGGTTATATAATCAGCAAGAACTGAGAGATTCACTCAGTTCTGATAAAACAAAGTGAGAATAGCATGTAAATTCATTGGCCACAGTTGTCAGCAGAACCTCCATCAATAGAACTTGGTTAATAGGAGCCAACATCTGGGTTATGTCACACCAGCCCCCTACAAGTAGGACCAGGATGGGACCAGAGGGGACACCTCTGAGATCTGAGGACTCTTTCCTTAGCTGTTGAGAGGTCCTGTGAGCTTCTTTGTCCCTACACACCAAGATATCACCATGTGCAAGAGAATAAAGGATGGGTGAAAACAGACTGTATAATCATCAGAAAATATCGAGCTTATCTAAAGAAATAGTTTAAATTACTGAATAAGATTAAGTTTTCAAATAATAAATACTAGAAGTGCTTTTTTCTCACTTTGCATCGAGCAGGGAACCATGAGAAAGACCATTTTAGCTAAATACAAAGCTGGAAAACTATGCTTCCTATCCACGTGAGTTTCAGTGTCAGTATATTTTTGACCCCTCTAAAATGGTAGTGAAAACTAAACTTGGTCTTTCTTAGTTCCTGGTCTTGGTTCTTCTCTTAGTTACAGAATTCAAATCTGGTTATATTAAGTTCTTTTATTTTCCTCTCCTGAGGGTTGATGTTCCTGCCCCTTCTAAAAGCTTCTTCCAGCTTCTTCCTTGATACTTTGTTGAGAAGCACCTTTCACACATTCTATCAAGAGATTCTTACAGCAGAAGAATATAATCGCACTACTTATTTTTGTCTCATTCCTTCTATCCTCACGTGGGTGAGGAATTTGATTTAGCACGACCAGTGGCCGTGTATATGTAGTCATCTTCAGTGACATCATAGTAGTACAAATTTTACAAATAAAGGAATGCACTTTGTCTAAATGTTTATATTAAAGCATAACACATAAACATAGAAATTTTTTACTGAAAAATTTTACTGAAGCTCAGTGATTTTTTTCCTTATGTCTATACCTGTGTAACTACCACCCAAATCAAGAAACACATTTCCATCACTGCATACTATTGCAGTGATCCATCGCAATCTGTGTCTTATCCCCCAAGAGGTAACCACTATTCTGACATTCATCATCACTGGTTAGTTTTTTCTGTCTTGGAATTCATATAAATTGAATCATGTGTATGTTCTTTTGTATCTAGAGTATTTTATAAAACGTAGTATCTTTGAGATTTATCCATATCAGTGCATATACCGTTAGTTCATTTTGATGTATTGCTGTGTAGTATTGCATTGGATTAATATATCATAACTTATTTATCTGTTCTACTATAGTAGTCCCTCCTTTTCCATGGAGGATATGTTCCATGCCACCCAATGGATGCCTGAAACTGTGGAAAGCACCAAACCCTGTGTGTACTAAACTGAACCCTATCTATACTATGTTTTATTTCTTTATGTATGTAACTATAATAAAGCTTAATTTATAAATTAGACACAGTAGGAGATTAACAGTAATAACTAATAATAAAATAGAACAATTAAGTAAAATTAGGGCTATCTGAACACAAACATTGCGATATTGTGACAATTGATCTGGTAACCAAGACTGCTGCTAAGTGACTTATAGGCAGGTAGTGTATACAGTGTGGATACCCTGGACAAAGGCATGATTCACTTCCCAGGTGGCGTGTAGCAAGATTTCACCATGATACTCAGAATGGCATGCAATTTAAAATTTATGAATTATTTATTTCTGGAATTTTTCATTTAATATTTCTGGACTACAGTTGACTGAGGGTAAGTGAAGCCACAGAAAATGAAAGGTAGGTAAGGGGAGTTTACTGTATTCTTTTTAAAAGGAATTATATCTTTAGTTTTTAAAACTTTATTGGGTGTAATTTACAAATAGAAATTACGTATATTTATGGAATACAACTGGATGTTTTTATATTTATATATACTGCAAAATGATCACCATAATTAAGCTAAATAACATATTTGTCACCTCACCTAGTTATCTTTAAATTTTTTTTTTTCTGGTGAAAACACTTAAGACCTATGCTCTTAGCAAATTTCCAATATACAATACAGTATTTTTAACTAGAGTCACCATGCTGTACACTAGATCTTCAGAAATTATTCATCTTGCCTAAGTAAAACTCTGTACCCTTTGACCAACATTTCCCCATTTCCTCCACATCCCCATCCCCCAAGCTCTGGGAACCACCATTCTACCCTCTCCTTCTATGAGTTTAACTATTTTGGTTCCCTACATGCTATGGTTTGAATATGTTCCCCAAATTTCAAATGATAGAAACTTAATCCCCAAATTCATATGTTGATAGTATTTCGAAGTGAGGCCTTTGGGAGATAATTAGAATTAGATAAGGGCATCGAAGTGGGGCCTCCTGATAATGCTGGTGGCTTTATACGAAGATGGAGATAGAACTGAGCTGTCACGCTCATGTCCTCTTGCCATGTGATGCTCCCTAGCATGTTATGACACAGCAAGAAGGCTCTCACTAAATGCGGCCCCTCAACTTTGGACTTATCAGCCTCCAGAACTGTAAGAAATAACTTTTTTTCTTTATAAATTAATGTGCTATTCTGTTATTGCAGCAGAAAACAGACTAAGAAAGAAAATTGGTACTGAGAAGTAGGGCTGTTGCTAGTAACAAATACCTGAAAATGTGGATGCATCATGGAACTAGGTAATAGGCAGAGGCTGGAAGAATTTAAGGAGCAGGCTAGAAAAAGCCTGTATTGCTGCATAAGAAGCATTGAGGGTCACTGTGATGGAGGTTTGGAAAAAGACAAGAAGATGGGAAAGTCTGGAATTTCTTAGAAATGACTTAAGTGGTTATGACCAGATGCTGATAAAAATGTGGACAGCAAAGGCCATTCTGATGAGGTCTCAGATGAATATTAGGAGTAAGGTATTAGAAACTGAAAATGAAGGACATCTTTGTAATAAAGTAGCAAAGAACTTGGCTGCATGCACCAGCGTTTGTGGAAGGCTGAACTTGAGAATGATGAACTGGAATATCTGACTGAAGAAATTTCTAAGCAGCAAAGCATTTGAGATGCTGTGTGGCTGCTTTTGGCCCATCACAGTGAGAATCAGGAGCAAAAGGATAACTTAAAGACAGAATTTATAATTAAAAAGGAAACAGAATGTAAAAGTGTGGAAAATTCAAAGTGTGGTTATGTAAAGAACAAAAAAAAGTGTGTTTGGGTGTGGCCAAGCAACCATTAGCTAAACAAATTAGTACTAATAGAAGGGAGCCAGGGGAATTCATCAGGATAACGGGAGAGAGAGACCCTGAAGCCATTGTAGAAATCTTGCATCTACTCCCTCATCACAGGCCTAGAAGGGCAGAATGGTTTGTCGGGACAGGCCTGGGGTACCCTCCATAGGCTCATTGCCCAGGGCCACCTCAGACTCTGCACCCTGGATCCTGACACAGCACTTCTCCGTTGCTCCAACTATGGCTCAAGCAGCCCTAGGTGCAGCTTGACCCACTGCTGCAAAAGGTACAAGCTATAAACCTTGGGGGCACCGTGCCATAGTTCAAGCAGGTCCAGATATGGCTCATGCTGCTGCTCCAGAGGGCACAGGCAAAAAGCCTTGGGGGAGTCAATCCTGTGTCGCTCGCACAGTTGAGATAGCAATGTCCATGGGGCAAGTGTGGAGCCCTGGGATTCTCTCTTCTATACCTTCCCCACATGTGTACCTTCCCTGAGTGCCTCGGATCCCGCAAATCAGGTTGCTTCTCTCTTCCCTCCTTCACTTTGGGAGCCTCTTGTCACCTCTCTGTTCATTCCCAATACTCTCTCTTAGACTGCCAGTCTGGAGGTGACTATGCACTCACCATTTTCAATCCTCTCCTGGAGAGTAGCGTGTGCATATTGCTTTTAGTCCACCGTCTTGGCCCCCCTCTATATTCATCATGTGATTTTTATGTTTCGTTCTGTTAAAGCAGCCTATCGCAGATTGGTTTGCGTATGTTGAACAATCCTTGCCTCACAGGGATACATTCCACTGGATTGATGTATAATCTTTTTAATGTGCTGTTGAATTCAGTTTGCTAGTATTTTATTGAGGATTTTTACATCTATGTTCATCAGGAGTATTGGCCTGCAATTCTCTTTTCTTCTGGTCTTTGCCTGGCTTTGGTATCAGGGCCTTTGGTATGCTGGCCTCATAAAATTTATATTTTATGAGGTGTTTTATTTATATTTATCCTTGTATTTATATATATATCTCCTTTTATTTATATTTTTTGGAAGAGTTTAAAAGGGATTGATATGAATTTTTCTTTGAATGTTTGGTAAAATCCTCCCATGAAGCCATCTAGTTCGGGTCTTTTCTTTCTTGGGAGGTTATTGAGTATTAATTGAATCTCCTTAGTTGTTATTGGCTTGTTCAGGCTTTCTATTTCTTCTTGATTCCTTTTTTGTAGGCTGTATGTTTCTAGGATTTTATCAATTTCTTCTATCTAGTTTGTTACCATATAACTATTCAAAATAGTCCTTTATTATCCTTTTATTTCTGAGGCAGCCCTTGGAATGTCTCTTCTTTCATCTCTGAATTTGAGTCTTCACGTTCTTTTATTAGTCTAAGTAAGGGCTGTTAATTGTTGATTTTTTCAAAAAAATGAACTCTTAGCTTTGTTGATGTTTTTCTGTTGTTTTTTAATTCTCTATATCATTTGTTTCTTCTCTAATCTTTATTATTCTTTCTGCTAACCTTGGACTTAGTTTCTCCTTCTTTTTCTAGTTTCTTGAGATGTAAAGTTTATGTTGTCTATTTGATATCTTCTTTATACACATATGTATGGGCTTCTATTGCCATAAATTTCCTTCTTAGTACTGCTTTTTATCTATTCCATAAATTTTGTTTTTGTTTTCATTTGTCTTGAGATATTTTTAAAATTCTCTTTTGATTTCCTCTATGATCTAATGGTTGACAGTATCCGGTTTAGTTTCCAGATATTTGTGAATTTTCCTATTTTCTTACTGCTATTTTTTTCTGGTTTTATTTCATTGTGGTCAGAAAGGATACTTGGAATGATTTTGATCTTTTAAAATTTTTTAAGATTTGTTTTGTGACCTAACATGTGATCTATGCTGGACAATGTTCTGTGTGCAGTTGAAAAGAATGTGTATTCTGCTTTTGGGTGGAAAGTTATGTATATGTCTGTTAGGTCCACTTAGTCTATAATGTTATTCACTTCTCCTGTTTCCTTATTGATTTTATGTCTGGATAATCTATCCATTATAGAGAATGGGATATTGAGATCTCCAACAGTTTTTTATCAGTGTCTATTTCTTCCTTCAGATCTGTCAATAGTTTCTTTATATTTTAGGTGCTTTGATATCAGTTGTGTATATTTATAATTGTTATATATTTGTTTAATTGACCTTTTTATCTTTGTCTCCTGGGAAAGTTTTTGACTTGAAGCCTATTTTGTCTGTATAAATATAGCCACCCCTATCTATTTTGTTTACCATTTACATGAATATCTTTTTCCACCCCTTCACTTTCAGCCTATGTCTGCCCTTAAATCTAAAGTGAGTCTCTTATAGCCAGCTTATCTTTGGGTCTTGTTTTTCCTTTTTGTTTTTATTTTTTATCCATTCAGACACTTTATGTCTTTTGATTTGGGAATTTAGTCTATTTACATTTAGAGTAATTATTGATAAGTAAGACTTACTCTTCCCACTTTATTAACTTTATTTTCTGTGAGTTTTATAATTCTTTTGTTTCTCTCTTCTTTTGTCTTTCTTTGTGATTTGGTGATTTCTGTATGGTGTTTTTCTTTTGTGGCTTTCAAAATACACTTTCTCTTTGACCTTTGACAATTTACTTATAATATATCTCCATGTAGATCTCTTTGGACTCAGTCTATTTTAGGACTTTGAGGATACATAAATCAAGATGTCTATTTTCCTCCCTAGATTTGGAAATTTTTGACCATTATTACTTTAAATAGTCTTAATGCTTTTTCCTCTCTCTCTTCACCTTCTGGAACTACCATAATATGTATATTGGTTTTGTTGCTTGTATCCTATAAGTTCATTCTTTTTCCTTTTTGTCCCTCTGGCTAATTTCTAATGTCTTATCTTTCAGTTTACTTATTCTTTCTTTTGCATGATTGAATATGTTATTGAAGCTCTGTTGAGTTTTTCATTTCAGTCATTGTTTTCTTCAGCTCCAGGATTTCTGTTTGTTTCTATTTTTATGGCTTCCATTTCTTTACTAAACTTCTAATTTTTTTATGTATTATTTTCCTGCTTCATTAACTGGTCTGTATTCTCTTGTTGCTAACTGAGCTTAAGATGATTATTTTTAATTCTTTGTCAAACAGTTCATGAATCTCCATTTCTTTAGGGTAAGTTACTAGAGCCTTATTAATTTCCTTTGGTGATGTCATGGTCACCTAATTCTTCATGATCCATGTAGCCTTATGTTGGTGTTTGTGCATGTGAAGGAACAAACTCCTCTTCCAGGCTTTACAGAGTGGTTTAAGCAGTTGAAGACATTCTCCTGCCAGGACCCTGGACTAATGGTACTCTTTCTGTGATCACAATTGAAGGAGGCTGGAGCTTAAAATCATATGCCTGCTGCTAGGCCCACAGTTGGGTCTGTGGTCTGTGGGCCTTTTATTGGGATCATAGTTGGGCATGGTTCCTATCAGATTCCTGGATAATGGGACTACTTCTGTGGATCAGAAGTGTTGGGGCTGGGTCATAGGATTGCTTCTAGGTCTTCAGTCAGGTCTGTAGGTGGCAGGCCTGTTACCAGGGGCATAAACCTGCATGGCTTCTCCTTCATCCCTGGATGGGTTTGTACTAGGTCTCTGGGCAGTTCCCTGGGAAGGCAGGACTGCCTCTTGGACTGCTGTAGAGTGGAGTTGGAGCCAGGTCACTGGACTATTTCAGGTTCACACTCATATCCAAGGTTGGTGGGCCTGTTACCAGGGACACAATAGGTGTGTCTCCTGTCAGGTTACTGGGCAGGCAGGACTGTCCTTGGATTGAGGTAGAGCAGGACTGGAGCCAGGTCAAGGGCTGCTTCAGGGTCTGCAGTTGGTACCAAGGTCAGCAGACCTGTTACTGGGGTCACAGACTAGCATGCCCCCAACAGTTCCCAGGGTGTAGCCATTCTATTATTGATGGACTTTTTGGTTGTTTTTACTTTTGTGATATTAAATAGAGTGCTACTACAAACTTTTCTGTATGTGTCTTTTTCTAGACATGTGCACTCTTTTCTTTTAGGAACAAACATAGAAGTGGAACTGCTGTGTCACAATATAGGCATATATTTACCATTAGTGAAAACTGCTGAATAGTTCTTTATAATTGTGCAATTTTATATTCCCACTACTAATGTATGGAAGCATCAGTTATTATTTGCCTTCTCCAATATTTGGTATTTCAATCTTTATCATTTTAGCCATTCTGAGGTATACACAGGCAACTTAGAGAAAGATTATCCTTTATTTCTGACACATGCCATGCTCAGTCTCAAACAGAACTTCTTTCACTATCTTAGAAATAAAATGAATATCATAAAAATCAATACAATACTTTTAACTGTTAGAAAACGCAAAAGGGAAATGCCTAATAGACAAGTTTAAACAGACTTCTAGTTGCTTGAAGAGGAGTGGTTGAAAAGATTATTAGGCTACATTTTAGAGTTATGTGAATCATTTAAATTTTTAAAACTGTACATGTAACAATGAGATTTAGAGATGTATGAAAGGATACTCCCTGGTACAGGAAATCCACACAAAAGGATAAATGTTTGACCTATTTTTATTGTTGACTTAGAGATATCAAATAAATCTTATGTGTATAATGGGATTACAGCTTTTAGACTTGTAGAATTAGCTTCCACAACTGTATTTACACATGGCTGGCCATTATCTGTTGATTTTTAAGGGACCACACCAAAATCATAATAAAAAATTCTTTTTAACCCAAACTAATTCGAGATGCAGATAAAATAAAAATTTGCCACTGTACAGGTCCTCTTATGTTGAATATTGGGTCTACCTCATCAAACAAATTTTGGAAGTAAGTGGGATATATTTTATAAAGATCAATAACTATATAATCTACTAAAAACTGTTAAAATGTTCTATGTGTGTTTTATACATGTAAGATGTACTGTAATTAGCCTCCATTTCTTTTTTAAGGTATTTACTGAACTACAGCTACTCCATTCCACAAACCATAGCTTTTTTACATGTTTGTTTGCTTGTTTATTTAAACATTGATTCCCCTATGAAATAAAAGTTACTTTTACTTTGAGTAAGTGTTCACAAATTGGATGTTGATAAATGACCTTCAAAAATAAAACATTGGAAAAATGTGTATTGTTTTTACAATGCTTTTAATATCTTATACACACTGTCAACTGATGGAAATAATGACCACAGGGATATGTTTATCTTGGTTTTAGCCCACTTAAAATACATTTTGCCTTTAAGTTTTCTTTCAGCCCAAACCACATCAAATGGGCCACACACAGACTCCTAAGGTCATTACCACTTTATGGTAATTTTTATGAAGAAAGGAATGCAAACTGTCCCTTTACATTACTTTTTAGGCCAGAAATTTTTATAGAAAGAATGAATATCTTTTTTCAATTTCTTTCTCTTTCCATGCCAGGTTACTTGACAGTCCTGATTTTCCTAAAGGTAGATTTTTAAGCCTACAAAATGCGTATTAAAGCCAAATGTACTTTCAAATGTACTTGACTGAGTAAAAGAAGCTTTAGAATCCAGTATTATCTCACCAGAGAGTCACGTCCTCAGAAAATGCAGTTAATTTCCTTGTTTGTTATTCTTTCTTCTTGAAGGCTTTAGATTAACTCATATTTATTTATTTCTGAGAGTACTTTACAAGTCACAGTGTCCTGTAATCATCTCAAACTAAGTACTATGTCTATGCAACACTCATATTTTCAACCTGAAATACTAAATATTGCATAGCCCTTGTGATGGTATATAGAGGCCCAAGGATAAGAAATAAATGATATGGTGATGATGGATAAGACAGTAAGATAGTTTCCATTTGGACAGGTAGGTGATGGAGGCTGTTTCCTTTTTCAACAAGAAAGTGCATGTGTGTTTGCAGACACCATATGCTCAAATACTGAGTTTTTATTTAGGAAAAGGTGCAAGGCACGCTACCACTCTTCAAAGGCACTCAATAGCAATTCCTGGACCAACCTGTTCATCTTCCTGGATATTTCCTATTCAAAATGAATCATTCCCTGTCTCTTTCAAAATGTAATGAATATGTATCCTGGGATGATGAGCTGTAGGCTAGAATCATTTAAATACTGACAATCCCATATCAGCCATCACAATAGATTCTTAAAAATCCTTAACACAGTTTTAATGTATATATGGCATAGAAGCTGCATCATTGACCAATACAATTTAGAACTTGAATTGAAAATTAATTAAATAATATAATAAATTATATCAGAAAGGGATTTTAAAAAGCTTTAATAATTTCTGTTAAGCTATATATTTTAAGCTTTTTAAATAAAATAACTAAAATTAAAAATTATTTTCTTACTTTTTTTCTTTTGATGTTTTCATCGCCCTTTACTTTACATTTTTTCTTTTGATTTTCCTATCGCCCTTTACAAGTAAAGTACTTTACCTTACATTTGATTAAATGTCAAAATCACTCTTTACCTGAGGACACTTAGCTTTTTATTTCTCTAATAACATTTAGCTTCCCCCTCCACACCTTATTGTTTAACTGAAGGAAAAGAGTGAAATATCTAAACCAAAATACCTGAAGAGGAGAAAAAAAGAGCTTACTCATTGTGACTCCTCTAATAATGTTTTCCTCCCTGTATATCAAAGAAAAGTTTAAATGTTTTTGGCATTCGAAGTCCAGGACATCAAAGAAATACAATCAATGAGGAAGAAAGTAAATTTCTTTTTCTTTTCTTTTTTTTTTTTTTTTTTTTTGAGACAGAGTCTCACTCTGTTGCCCGGGCTAGAGTGAGTGCCGTGGCGTCAGCTTAGCTCACAGCAACCTCAAACACCTGGGCTCAAGCAATCCTTCTGCCTCAGCCTCCCAAGTAGCTGG